>CM077106.1:2959743-2973315 GCA_039619505.1 Cimex hemipterus | reverse complement strand
GATCTCAATAAAAGATCGAAACGTTGGCACGATAAAGAAAATGTTTTTCTGATACCTACATCACACCAGACCGCATCTCACGATATTTGAATAATTATCCGTTAACGGTCACTAATCTCTACACATGAATTATTAATCCTTACGCTCGAATTTTCCTAGTTTTTGCCGTTTTTCAAATGTCGTGCTATCAGGATCCTATTCTGGAGGGCATATAAAATGGCCATAGGGAGCTTTAGTGAAGTATGTTTCGTTTTTTTACTTACAAAATCCTATATATTTCGCGGTCGGATTGACCAAATAAATTCTTTCAATTAATTAATCTTTACGTAAAGTATTAGTTGGAATGAAAATGAATAGCTGAAAAATGGCAAAAAGGAAGAAAATTTTGAGAGGTTGGTTGATGTGGAAAGTTGGTGTAAGACTGGATGAAAGTTCAAATGGTAGAGCAACATCGTATTTAGCCGAAGGTCGTGGGTTCGAATCCCGATCGTGACATTAACTTTTTCATCTCAACCAATGCCTTACATAATTGAAATTTTGATTTATGTTAATTTGACGTTGATTCAAGTCGAATTTCACATTCCATTTATTTAACAATAAGAAAGTTAAGTAATACTGTAATTGTCATTAGTCTGACGTTTAAAAGCTAATTTTATTAGGACTTCCTGAAGTACTAATTTAACATCATCTTTTCAAAGAATTCTGTTTCGCTCTTTAATGACAAAGACGTTACCAGAAATACTCAGCAAGTTCAATTAATATATTTCTAATTCTAAATTACTTCTTTGTGAATTTATAATTTTTTGCGTTTTCAACTATTAAAAAGCATGCTAGTAAAAGCAGCCACAAATCAACAGTAATTACTTTGACTAGTTTCCAGCTAGTGTTTATAGTTCATACACTTAAGGAGAAACAACACAATTTAAACTTGAGCAGAAGTTGGTGGGAAAGGTTTTAGCTCTTCGCCCAAGTAGAACAGGTTGAAATCATTATAACAAATTATAGTACATTATAAAACTTTCTCCATATCGAAGTACACAAGTCGACGTCTGGCTGGATAATATATAACACCGCCTTAGTATCTTCATTATTCACGCGAATATGTAGTGAAAGCAACTGGCTTAAAAGGTCTTATGATTCATCCTATTTCAAATATTACTATTAAGGAGTTAATAAATTTAACTGGTAGTACATCTGATCGCTATTGGCATCAATATGCTTTGTCCCCTTCATTGAGTGGAACAATTTTAAATGTATGGGATGGGCTTTTTCCTTTTTATTCAGAAGGAGAACTGAAGTAAAAATGATTGATAATGTTTAAAAAAGAGGCATTGTGTCCTTTTTCTCTATCCGCCATTCTCCCCGACCGTTTTCCGGTTAGTCAAAAAAGACTTCCCCATAAAAAATCAGGGTCTATTGGAAGAAACAAAACTCCATTTCTTGCGGTTTATAACCATCCCCAACCAAAAAAACCACATAAATAATTATGATTAGAATGACACAAACACTCCAATAAATAATTGAGTAAAGTTGAAAAAAAAATTAAACTAAGTTGGTTTTGCCATGTTGATTTAATTTAAGGGATGGGAGGTGGCTTCCATAAAGTACTGATTACATTATGTCCTATGAAAATCATTATTTAAGTAAATATCTCAGGTGTTCGATACAGGTCGTACTCTTGAAAAAGACGAGCCTTTGTTTCGCAATTTATAGTATCTTTGAGCAACTTTAGTCCCAAAAGACTTGTGAGATGTAGGATGAAAAATCAACTGGCGTGCTACAAAAGTGGAGGATATATCCGACGGAACGCAACGCGACGTTACCACCAAGCAGGTCAAATGTCCTATTTTCCGTAAGATTGTATTATTACTGTACACATCGGCTCCCCGATGTGCTACCCTACACTACTCGCTACGCGATGCGACAACGTTCCCCACTGTCCAGATTTTCGTCGAATAGAATCGAGTTCAGTCCAAGGCAAAAGAACCGGACACTTATATTTTTATTCAAACTACATGTATTATCGCCATCATAATTTTTTTACACGGTTTTGATCATAAAATTTATCGAAAAATTTATTTCATGGTTTTTTCGTCGAGTATCTTCAGGTCACTCATATTTTTTTGTCATCTATTCCAAATTAAGTATATGCATTTTTATCGTTATATTAAAAACAACGTGCTTATTTTGAAGTAAACCATATTAAACGAGATCAAAAATTTGTGTTCGGTTTTATAAAAGATATTTAATTTTAATAGTTTGGCAGTAAATTTATCAAAACACCAATGCCTTTAAGTTAAAAAAATAAGTTTAACTAATTTATTAAATGGTTATAATCTCAAATTGTAATTAAACAATTTATTACATTGTTTTGCTTATAGAAGAGCCCCAAAAGAAACGGACCCTAATATATTTTATAGTTTGTTTCAAACTATATGTATTTTTGTCGTTAAATGAATGTTCACCAAATAAAACGAAGTGAACAATTCACGATTTTGTATAAAAATTTGTTAATTACGATGGTTTGGTAAAAATGTATCAAAACACCGGAATAACTATATTTAAATTAATTAACTTTCATCACCAATTCATTACATGGTATTATGCTGTCGCCAAACAGTTTATAAGATGTCTTTGCTCATAAAATTTCACCAGATTTTCGTCACTAGCGTTGAGCACGGTGGAATACATAAGAACCGGACACTCATCTTTTTTGTAGTTTATTGTCGTTGTATTAATTACAGCATGCTTATTTTAATGTATACCAAATTAAACGAGGTCAAAAATTCACGAATTAAAAAAAAAAAAAAAGATGGTTTGGTAGAAACTTGATCAAAACACCAAAAATTTATACACGGCTTTACTCAAAATAATACTAACAACAAAATTGGTGTTTGCGATTGTGATACTGATTTGTGATATACGCTTGTGAATGCATAGATGCGCACACCCTACCAAAACGAGACAAGCCTTCCGGTAAGCGTCGGGTCACGCAGCGTTACCGTCATCTGTCTTGTGATGATCACCGAAGGCCTTCATTGGTCACAAATTGGGTGAAGGAAATTAGGAACAGATATGGGCCTGTACAGACATTGTTTCCTCTTAAAGTTATAAGTTATACAGATTATATTTAACCAATTACAACTAGAAAAATGGTGTGGAGGAAGAAGAAAGTTAATAAAGAGTATAACTACATGCAACCTTTTAAAAATGTCAATGAGCATAAAATGTGACAAACGCGTTATATATTAAATTTATTTTCTTCCATCCAATTTTTTTAATTTGGTTTATTGCTAAATATTATATATCAAAAATAATAACTAATTAAACACTAAAGCTCTCCGTGGCCATTACATTTGTCGACGAGAATCGAATAGATTACACATTTGAAAAATGGCAAAAATGAGGGAAAATTCGAGACGTAGGTTAAGATGGAAAGTTGGCGTCCATGTGAATCGAAGTCATGATAGCTCATGTGGTAGCGAAGCGGCCTATTTAACAGAAGGTCGTGGGTTCGAATCCCGCTCGTGGTCCTTTAATTTCAACCAATAGATTACACAAACATTAACTAATTTAATTTTTGATTAAGGAAGAAATGGGCAACCAACAAAAAGAGCTTTGTATATATAAAATGTTTTCACAAAGGAGAAATATTATAGCGGTCAGTCTGAACAATTCGACTTTCTTAGAGGCAACTAAGATCGACAGCGGCCATTAGATATGATCCAGTTTAGCGCAGGGGCCCAGGTGAATCGTTATTCTTTGAAAATCGAATAGCTAAATATAAAATCTAATAAGTGATCAGTTGAATATTTTTACTAGACTTCGCACCAGCAGAAATCATAAAATCGTAAGGCTGGGGGATTTGGAAAATAGTCCATTTGGATGTATATGAGTTTGATTATTAAAGGAAGTTGGCAGGATCGGTAAGAGTTTATCATGCAGATCCGTTGGATTCGAACCCCACACCTTTACATTACAGTGGTGAACGCGCGTGGCGACGCTTAAACCGTTGCGGTCAGCAACGACGACCCGGATCTTTTTTTTATGTTTTTGAGTTAAAACTGAACTTCAATATATTTTACACCGAATATTTTCTATTTGGTCATAGTTCAAATAAGCCAGGAATAATGAATTCTATAGGAAAAGCAGATAAAACTATTCATGAATTGAAAGATGATCAAAAATCAATCTCTTCCTGTATTGACATTTTTATGACGTTTTTATCTCAATCAATAGCTTAGATAAATTAAATTTAATTGAACGGAGTTATTTGGTCAATAAGACTATGAACTGTAATGGAGTTCGTAATTAATAATATTTAAATAATAATTAATAATATTTCGTTTTTCGGTTTTGGCAGTTCTTGTCTAATCGAACATGCGAGGAATTTTCAAGAGCGTTTCTATTCGCCGATTATTTCCTCTATAAGTGTTGAAGGGTGTCAGTTATTCTGTCCTATCCCAATTCCGATCTGGAGTTGATTCGCTATTACCGGTTTTCAGTTACCAATCCGAATTTTGAACTGTTCTGAGTATGGTGGGAAACCAACCAAACTTCATGATTACTTGTTTCAGTATGAAAGCCGCCAGCATCACAAACTGTCGATTAATACGCCACAAAATCAAAGGTATACTCACAATATTAGAGATAGGGGAAAAGTATCTCGAAGGCAATTCTCCTTGATTCGTCTTTCTTTTTGAAGACTAACTTAAGTCTCAAACCATTGGGAAATACAAATATGAATTACAAGCAATAAAAAATTATACTTAAATGGGAGTATCCACTGGAGGTATCTATGATAGAAAAAAGCCTAACCAACATCATCATTCGCTACCCACCCCATTTTGTACACAATTTAGACTTCAACATTCCAAAAATATTATACACAGAACAAAACAAACATAAACGTAATTGTTTAGAAATAGTTTATATCAACAGAGATAAACACAGCATCAATTACAGAACAGATACATGTAAACTCAGTCGAATCCCATTCCACACACCAAATATTTTTCACATAGTCAAATTTTCCAACTATTTAGCTTTCCTTTTCCCATTTATCCCCTTTTATATAATCCTGAAAGGATAATCTGGGCGAACCATTATTAACTTTTTCCCACCGCCCGCTCTTTTCCCTTAAAAAAGCCGCCGCCTTATACTAAAATGTCTTTTCTATACCGCTTCCTTCCCTACCCCTTCAAAATCCCACGTATTTAACATAAACCCTCACTGGCACTATCAACGCAAAACGCAAGAATGGCACAATTACACAGAAGACAAACACTTTGAATGAGTAGAAATACTTTTCTTGAATATAAAATATTTTTTGCATTGTATAAATTCACTTCTTTCAACATCCTAGATGTATTTGTTACGTGTAAACAATCTTTGTAAATATCAGGCCCTGAAGATGATCTCAATAAAGATCGAAACGAAGAGAATGTTTTTCTGAAACCTGCATCACACCAGACCGCATCTCACGATATCTGAATAGTTATCGATTGATCACCAATTTCTACTCATTTTGTATAATGTAAATTGCCAATCATTGCGATCGTAATTGACCAACATTTTTTCGATTACATGTTAACCAAACGGCGTAATTTGTTGACCAAAGATTGGGTTAATAATGATTGAAAATAATAATTAACAAAAGGACCGAATTGGTTTTGATATAGGCGAAAGTGGCAGTTTTCCCCTCAACTTTCTTTTCATGACTATTTCTACTTTATTAATAACTCGAAGTGTCACCATTATTAATCGATGTCCGTTTAACTTTGTACAATACCAAAGCGAATTTGTCTTCAAGATCTGATTTACTGATAAAGAAAAAATGGAAATTCGCTGACACTTTTCCTAGGAGCTTAATTGCCTTTTTGAATCGCCACAACGAGAAAATTGGCCAATTCAAGAATGTCTAATTCGAATAAGGAAAATCGGAGTTTAATTAAAGCGAATCATGCCTCATTACCAACAATCAACTTTACTGCACGGTTTACGAGATCCCATTGCTCACACGTTAGGCCAATGGGGAAAATGGGCTTTGTTCTCTATCAGTTATTATGGCAGTTCACTCAATTACAAAATTTACATCTAACAAGCACACTTCAAGAACTATGAAAATTTTTTAACAATTGATATAAACGCTATCACATGATATAATCCTTACTCAGTTTTATTTATTTTTCAAAAATATTCAGATATTTCATTTCTCTTCTCTTTTATGTTGCAAAATCCGTTTTTTTTTATTTTTACGTTTTTTTGAGTTTGCCATACTGTGAAACGCTGTGTTATCGATTCGCATATTTCTTTTAACTTTCCGCTTCGAATGCCTCAAACGGAATAACTCCACTTTCATGCAATGCAAAATATTCTCCACAAATTGACAAATATAAAAAAGTATTGACCAATACGAATAAATATTATTTTAAATGGTTGTAATACACTGTTAATACATTTGTGAATAGTTTGTTACGAGATCAACACACCAATATGTTTTTGAAATAGTTATACAAAACTATTTGCTAAATTATTGTAGGTGAGGAATAGGCCATTCTGACAAGACTACGCATAGGTCGTACAAGAATAACGCAAGGGAACTTTCTGGCCGGAAAGCGATCACAATCATAAAAATAAGTGACGACCCAAAAAAAGAAAATTTTACAGGACAGACAGATGGAAGTACTTTGTTTACTTACGCGTTAAGTACACGCAATTATTGTTGTTGGCTCTATCTATGTGAAAGATGTTTGATGTGTGGAATGTGATGTGATGATATATGTATATTATCCATATTGAATTTACATTTAAAACGATTTTGCTCTTACAAAGAAGTGAAAAATGCATCATAAGAAATAGGAATATTGATAGATTCAATTAAGCATATGCGACCTTCTTTTTGGCATAAAATATAAATGTTGTAATTAAATATTTACAATATTTTGGTTTGTCCTAAATCCAAAGAGGGGAATTTGAAAACTAACTTCAATTGAGGGCAGTTTCCTTTTTAACAATAAATTTAAAATCAGTTTGTTTACGCGATATGAAAGCTATTTTTAGAAATATTTAAAATATATATGCAGATAAACACTATCATCAATGGATCAAGTAACGATTTTTGATCCCTCGACACTCCGGAGTAGATTATTTAAAAGGTTGGACGGTTATTACAACATCTGAGCTACTTTTCATGGTAAATACTCATGCCGATGATTTAAACCTTGACACAGACATAAAATGTGCTACTACAATTCATGAACTGGGATAATGAGTTTCCGCCAATTTAAAGTAAAGAGTTCACCTACAGTTGTGTCATTTTCCCTGTAGCATCACACACCGTAATTCTCAAAACACCATAAATAATCCGGTTTTTAGAATTTTTCAATTCTGTCGCATTTCTTGAAGGTGTTCGATAAGTGCTCGTTATGCAAGGGCGCAATGCACCATTTTGACTGTAGAAAGCCTGACAAATACAGACAACTGTAATTTGGAGGTCGTGAGATGCGGTCTGGTGTGACACATAGAAAGATATTTTCTTTATGATCCCAATGTTTTGATTTTTATTGAGGTCATCTTCAGAGCCTGGGATTTATAAACATTGTTTAAATTTGACAAATACAAGTAGTATGTTAAAAAATATAGAGAATATTTCGGCATATCATCGTCGTGGTCTTGGAAAATGCTGTTCGGGTACCACAGGCGTATATGGATTTTTAAATGGATGTTTACCTGTTTTTTGTGTCGTGTCTACGTCGTGTATATGATAATTTATTAGAGTGAAAGTAGGGGCTTGTTTCACCCCGCCCCGCCAAGTATCGAATACTCTGAGCTGGGTGTGAGTATATATACATATATGTGACTATTGAGAGTATATATAATACACATAAAAGTATAAATAATATAAAATTCATCTAACTAATTCCTTTTTTCAAAAGACAACCATAGTTTCTAGATTCATTTTACGTTCAACATAACCAATCAAATTTTCCACATGAGCATCAAGACGTTTGGTCAGTGCATAGTTTATTTAACTTTCCAATTTTTAAATTATATATAAAAAGTCACATTTTTAAAATTAACTGAGGACAAATAAATCGAGTATGAACCGGCTTCATTTGTAAATTGTCTGCTGTGTTGTGTGTGTTTTTTGTGTTTATGTTAATTCATTTAAATGGATGTAATTTATAGAGTGAAAGGAAGAGGGTGCATAATCCCGTTCCGAGGAATATCGAATAGTCTGGACGTCTACGTTTGTGGTGATGTGTACATATACAACGCTACATACAATTATGTTGGTTTTATCCGAAATTGACAACGTGCGATAGAAATGATATCTTTTTCATACAAAACGACAGAATCAGAAATTCATCGAGAGGCTCAAACGGACAAAACGGACCAGGGAGAAATAAAATATAAAGAAGGCTGGCGATAACCGCAGTGTTTGGGCGTACCTAAATAATATTGTTGTTATTATTAATACACAATACGTAAATCAATTTGTTCTACAAAAATCTAACGCTTTGTTATTAAAAACTAAATTCTTACTAAATTTGTACATCTAATGTTCATAAGAAAATATCCTGTATATCTCTCATCAATTTTATAACTTTTGTACCATAGTGCAACCTCAAAATAGGCTAAAAGCAAAACTGAATTCATTGGGAAATAAATTACAACAAATCGGGTTGAAAACATAAAATAAGTGTATCAATATCTTATCCAGCACGCAAGAAATAAAGAAAATAATAACATTTTATGCTTGCCCTAGCCAGTGAAAAACTACCTTAAAAATTTGAAAACAGCAATAGAAATAAGGCTGTGTCATTAACTAATGGATACATCGAAACATTTTCTATGTGACAGAAAACGTTACCTGGAAACGGTTCAACCTTCTCACATAAGGGAATGCCTGGGGAAATTAGCAAAATGGAACCCCGAATTTTATACAGAATTTAGGGACGAACTCATTAATTAAGAAAACTAGATTACAAGTTATTAGCATTTATTTGAACAATTGTTGTCAAATGTTTATTAACAATAGTAAGCATCAAATTATCATTTGAATCGTTGACACAGACAAAAATAATGCATATCGGTAGAAAATCGATTGTTTTAAATGTATCAACAATTAGTGTTATTTCTGTTTGGAAATAATAAAATTAATAATTAATTACCTATTACTATTGCATTAAAAATTATTTTACACGCTTAATTTTAGACCCTTGGGAAAAAACTATGGGAGTTATTTAAAAACTTTTCTATGAACTTTCATTTTCAGAACTGGTTATATAATAAAATAGAAAGTATGAATTACGTCTCAGTCCTTCAATTGAAATATTTTTGGAAATATCCGCTCAATATAACTGATCTTTGTGATCTTTTAATTATATAAATGCCTGTAAATGTATAAAAAAAAGTGATAGTTCTTATTTGAAATAATACAATTTGTACTGAATTAACTATTGCTATGGCATGAGAAAAATTCAGTATTTTTCGTGGTCCGCTTGACTAATTAAAGTTTTTAGTTGAAGTAAAAAGTCAGTGTCACTAGCGGGATTCGAACCCACGACCTTCGGCTTGATACCCCGCTATTCTACCACTTTAGCTATCGTGACTTCAATCCCCTAGGGAAATAAGTTCAAAAGGTGGGGTTGAGATGAGCAGTTAGTTACCACGATAGCTCAAGTGGTAGAGCAGCGGCGTATCAAGCCGAAGGTCGTGGGCTCGAAGCCCGCTCGTGACACTAATTTTTTTAATCTCAACTTAAAACCTTAATTGATTAAAAATTAAAAAAATGTTTTACCAAAGATCGTAAATCTGTTTTTCAATAGTAACAGATAATGGAGTATAAATTGTATTATTTTCAATAAGAACTTCCATATAAATTTAACTATTATCGAAAATACTTTATTAATAGGTGTATATATGTGGCAAATCTTGTATTATTTGGTCAAAAAAGAAAAAAAAGCTATAAATATATTATTATACAATTAATTTACAATAAAATATATAAAATACTTTTTATTTTTATCTTCTTCTTAAGCGAGTGCGTGTATAAATAAAATTTAATTCATTCCCTCTCTCACTTTATTTTTTCGCTTTGGCCGACTTCTTCACTCACCCAATCACACAATCTCTCTCTCTCTCTCTCCCTCTCTCTCTCTTTCTTTCTCTCTCTCTTTAGATTCCAAAGGAGGCACATGTTCCAGACTCAATTGAAGATCTGTTCTATATTAAGAAAGATACTCAAGCAATGCTGCTTTTGTACAAAGGGATAGATGATATTGTCAGCAACATGATGCTTCTCTCCTGTGGTAAAATGATAAAAATGAACACGTAAGATAGTAATTAACAATGTTGTATATGTTTTTACATTTGTACTGGACAGATAGATCAGAAACGGTTCATCTAAACAGAAATATTTATATAATATATACTTACCTGTTCTGTTTGTTCGTGTTTTTTTATTGTTATATTTACTTTTTATATGGGCGATATGGTTAAATTTTAAAATTACAGAGATTTCCGCATTGTAGGATGTATGATTTATTGAAATAATAGAATGATAAATTTCAAAATTCATTTCATGAATACTGAACGAAGGAATAAAAAGTAAAATTGCCATCGCCGAGGTTCGTTGTAAACCGATTTAGAACGACGTTTACAAATCGGGCTACTGTCTTGAAATTATAAAGGCATGAGGGAACACGGGTCGGGAAGATGGTGGCGTGCGATTTCTGCAGAAAGTATGTCGTAACTTTTGAGCACATCTATTTTGAAAATAACCCGGCCGGGAAGGGTCGCTAATAAACTCAAGAGTTTCAAAACTGCGCTTACCTAAGTTCACGGCGTACTTTATCGACTAAGTGCCTTCCCCTTCCTGGTTTTGTTCGCGCTAAAAGCGTTCGACTTTTCCTCCAGCTTGGAGAAAGACGCTAATGATTCGGACCCCTGCTATGAGAGGAGCATATTCTCAGATCCGGACGGGATAAACAGGAACGCTCTATGTTCTCCTAACAATAGGTACTCATTACCATACCGGTACTAGGCCGTTGTTGGAATGCGCTATGGATAACAACGCCCTCGTTACTCCAGACCACTTTTCGTCATACTCCGCCCATCAAAAAAGACCAACCTTTACGACTACCTTTACCGCCCATTTTTACAACCTGTATGGGGAAGGCCAGGAGTTTTTTTTTCTGTCATAACCAAGCACGATAACACAGCACCATTTCATAAGGTTAGGCAATTTTAACAAAAACCTTATTAAAGTGATTATTCAAAGTAATATTACCTAAAAAAACAAAATAATAAAAAATCGATTTTTATTTAAACCACCGAAAAACAACATAAACCTCACATTTGAAACAATAAAAATATCGTATTTATATTACTTTGATACTTTTACTACAATCATGTCATGGGATTTATTTAGAATTTTTAATGTCAATACAGAGAGAAATTGGTTTTTTTATCATCTTTCAATTCATGAATAGTTTTATCTGCTTTTCCTATAGAATTCATTATTTCTTTTATAATTTTTTGTAATCTATTGGTTGAAATTAAAGACCAGTGTCACGAGCGGGATTCGAACTTATGACCTTCTGTTAAATACGCCACTACTCTACCACTTGGGCGATCGTGAGTTCGATCCACTCGGACACTAACTTCCCATCTCATCCCAACCTTTCAAATTTTCCCTCCTTTTCCCTATTTTTCAAATGTCGTGAAATCTATTTGATTCAAGTGGATTTGAATCTCGCTCATGACACTGACTTTTCATCAAAACCAATACCTTGCATAAAGATTAATTAATTGAAAGTTATTATTTGGGCAATCGGACCCCGAAAAGCAATGGGAAAAAATTAGTGTTCTCTATACATCTTTCGATTGAGATATCATTTTATTCTGAAGGTTTGGCGACTATTAAAATGACACTACTGTTGATTTTCTTGACCACCTTTTCAAACTCTCAATTGTACAATTTAACTATTTCGTCCGATTTATGTGGTTTCTCATTTAATCCCTTTTGAATGTCTTGCTCTACTAGTTTTCTTAAATTTATACCGTCTGAGCTAACAAAATTAAATGATCCATAACAATCAAGATATATAGGTTTATAAATATGAAAGGTAAATTTTAAATTTAATAAGTTGATTTCCTTGTTATATTTTTTATCTCTTAACTTGGTTTATTAGTCATGCAAGTCTTAATTAAAAACTGGGTTTCTTGAGAATAAATATTATTTTAATTAGATATGTATGGAAGGGCCTGGATGAGGCACTCAACTGAAATAATTTAATATACAATGAGATCCACGATGATCCATTTTCTTAACCTCTTTCAAACGAGAAGCTATATAATCGAGATTTTTGACAAACCTGCGTTAAAACGTTAAAAATGAGAGGTCGATTGTGCTCTGTTCGCAAATAGCTTTTCTAGGAATACAGGTACAATATAAGTTTCAATTAATTAAGGCTTATAGTTGAGATAAAAACGTCAGTGTCACGAGCGGGACTCGAACCCACGACCTTCGGCTATAAACTCCGTTACTCTACCACTTGAGCTACCGTGACTTCAGTACAATGTAAGTAAGGTGGATTTTGTGTAAGTTACTTTGTTCAACGAACTGTTGAATTGTCAAATGTTCTATGTTGACTCTAATGCCCAAAATCAACTAATAAATTATTGTATCTTCTACATTCTAGTAAATACCTAAACCGTTTTTCTACGTTTTTAACAAGACAGAAAAATGGGAAAGGTTTTTCTATATTGTCTTTACACCCACTTTACAGTGAAGAAAAGGCTATAGTTGCTGAGTTCTCAAAGAATTTTTTCCGTTTACAAACGCCTAATCTTTTTTCTCTTTCCTTTGAGAGCACTACAGAAACTTTGGGAGAAACAATGGCTGCGCATCGCCTAAATTCTTTCCCCTTCAACACATTCGGGAACATTCCAGTTAGCGAAAGAAATGAAAGCCGGTTTTTTCTTCTGAGATGAATTTGTAAATCTTTTGTAAACAATTTCTTCAATTACTGTTGTAACTGTTTACGAACTTAATATTTCTTTGTTCTTCTTTTATGCTTAGTCGTATTATTTTAATACGGACAATGTAGTACCGCAATTCTCATTTTCTTGCTAAGAACTTTTTGTGTTTTTAATATATAATTAAAAATAACATCAGATCTTGTGCGAATTGGAAGATGGTTGAAATGGAGAACCTTTATAAATTTGTTTAAAAAAATGTTGTTCCAAATTAAAAACCGGCCTAATTCGGAATAACTAATGTAATTTTGATGATAATATATTTAACGATACTACAAATTGTACGGGTCAATTCTCTAGACAAAAATAATTTAATTTTTGCCAGGTATTGTTTCGGTTGTTTTTATATTTTATGACAATTTCAAGTAAACGTAGTAGGAAAACAGCTAAATCATTTAAACATCGTTTTTCGGCTGAACGCAATACTTCAATGGGAAAAACTGAAAAAAATCACGCAAATTCAATGTTTGAATAAGATAATAAGTTAATTTCAAAATAACATATATATCTGTCTCTTATACACAT
>CM077106.1:2901068-2959343 GCA_039619505.1 Cimex hemipterus | reverse complement strand
TATATATATATATATATATATATATATATATATAATTTTAATCAGTTTACAAAATTTTTTTACATCTGTTTTTAGTCACCAACAGTAATGAATAGAAAGCTTTTATCGACAACTTAGAGGTTATCATATCTAGAGATGAATAAAAAGATTAATAGCAGAAATCAGAAAAGCACCGGAAGGACTTGTCTGATCGAGAAAAAAATATCATTGTCCGAAATGTAATTTTCTAGCATAAAACATAAACTAACAAAGAAAATCAGTCCAGCGTGTTAAAAAATAGTTATTTTAAAAATTGTAGAATATTTTCAAAACAACGGGTATATATTATTATTTATTGTACACAAAATGTAAAATTAAAAACATATTACAATTGGAGAAAAAAATAGACAAACCTTTTCGTTCATTATTAACTGCTGGCGTTAAATTAATTATTCGTGTCATTTTTTTCTAGATTACGGAAAATAATGAATATAAAATCATAGTTTCTTAGTTAACTACCTAATTTGAAATTTTATTTAAGCTATTTTATTAATTATTTTCCCGTGTACTTCACTATTTTTGGTAACAATATGAGATTTACAGAAAAAGACGTGTGATCGCCACGATGTATTTTTGTAATACGTGATTTCTTTGGTAATTTGAAAGAAATCTTGGCACATTTGGTAACCAAAAATTACGAAAAGCCTAAAGTTTCATTTAATTATAAAAAGAAATTAATTTGAGCTTTTAATTTTAAATAGAAAGAAATTAGGTTTGAATGTACAGCATTGTTAAAAAAAAATCCTGATTGAAAATGGGATTTTGTACAATTACAATGAGTTTTAAAATACTGCGGAGCTAGGAAGGAGAGAACTTCAACAAACCGAGCAGTTGTGCGGGAGAAAACGCAAAAATGGCTAAAATTATGATTGAATTTTTTTTAATTTTAATCGCCTCCGACCCCCAATCGATTTGGCTGAAAAACAATCCCAACCGTCCGTATTGGGTGCTTTAACACCCTGTCAAATCTCATTGGTATGCGATCAAAAATTCGTACGTCAGAGAGCGCTACTTTATTGAAAGAAATCCACCTAAAATTAAACATCAAGACAAAAAGCCAAAGCGTGACACGTTAAGAGGAAACTGAGGAAACTGTAAGGTTTATCGAGGTAACAGCTCAAGGTTTATAATCGTGAAATGTAAACCTCTTCTCTTAATTTAGGCTAAACTAAGACATATTACATATAACATATAACATCCTCCCCTCCAGGGGGGTAATCCCTCTATTACCCCTTGGATCCGCCACTGTTTAAACAGCTGTTTTTAGTCAAAATTAAAATCGATCCTACAGTCATTTTCATAGATCATCAAAAATTTATATTATTTACCAGTCTTCAGTGAGGGTCGGTTTAGGCGATGACACGGCCCTCATCACAGTAAGGTTAATGTCCCGGGTTCGAATGCAGGGCGGCAAGATTCGAACCCGACATACAAAACACCGTCACCTAGAGGGTTGATATAACCTCTGCTGTTGCGAACCCTCGTACAGTTTTCAAATATTCTTTAGTATTGTAATTTTTTTAATCAATAAGCTAAACATTTAAATCATACCTAACAAGAAATATTGAGCCTTCTGGCTTATGTACCTTCCAAGTTCCTTAGTTCGGTGCAATAGACTCAATCCTTCTCTTTGGAAGTATCATGTTATTGACTGTCGCTGCTTCAATTTGATTCCCTAAATTTTTTTAAAGTGTGTTAGGTTAAATCTCCGTTGAGGGCCCCTGTGATACATAGGCTTGCTAGTCTTTGTATGCTGCCTAATGTCTGGGTAGCTACCTTTTGTTGAATTTCTTCCAGCAGATTAATGTTCCATAGGTTATTCTGGGTCTTATTACTGGCGTGTATAGTCAATAGGCCATTTTCGTTTGAAGTACCAAGATTTGATTAGGGTTCTTCTTGGGCGAAAAGCGATTTTCTTTTTGTGATGTTGTTATGAAGTATGTTACAGCTGAGTGTTCCAGATCAATTTCCTATCAGAGATTATTCCTAGGCATTTAACCTCACTTTTTTGTAGCAGCATTTCGTTATAGAAACGTAAGCATTGTATTTTTACATTTCTTTTCTTAGTGAATGCAATTAGGGTTGTTTTTGATAGATTGCTTCAAATCCCCGATTTGAACACTATTGCTCCACTATGTTTAGTGCTCTTCGGGTGAGCTCTTTTTATGTAGAGTGGAATTTTTCCTTGACTAATATGACAATGTCATATGCATAGCCTTGTGTTCAGTTTCAGTTTTTATTTAGTTGCATGTCAGCCGGTTCCACAGCATTCAGGCGAGAGAACCGCCTTGCGGAAATCTATATCACTTTAATTAATGATTATCTGGGGATCGTGAGTGGCTTTCTTTTGTGAAGTTAACTAGCTAACTTCGGTTTAGAAAATTATTTTATTTTTCGTGCCAACGTTTCGATCTTTATTGGGATCATCTTCAGGGTTGAACCTGTGTTTTTTTAGATGTATCACGGTGTAACGTGTTGAAAGTGCTGTCAAGAGTGTTCTAAAGATGGAAACATTTCTTATATTTTCTTTCTAACCCATAACCAACAAGAACGCATCTCTCTCTCTCTCTCTCTCTCTCTCTCTCTCTCTCTCTCCAAATAATTGTTAACTGTCACTAAATGCTACGCAATTTTTAATATTTTAAAACGAAGAATAGCTAGTAATGCTAGCTCATAATTAATTGCAGTTAAGGGTAAATTTACGCTGGATCTACTCATAAATTCCAGTCTGACCAATTGGTACCAGGCATTAGCTGATCCTTAAATTGGCCGGACGCATCTACCCTAACAGGGCTGTCCAAACTGAATTATATTCCTCACTTTAATTTGTTACCCACAGTTTCACAAATCCCTCTCACTCTCGCACTCTCGTTCTGGCGACTTTTTTCTTTCATTTTAATGCTTTCCGTCAGCGCTGGAGAAAGGAGTGTAATGAAAAGAAAACGATCAATTTTACATTTTTCTTTCCTTTTTCTCGCTCGCTAGCGAGTAAAACGAGTGTTTAATTTATATAAATCCAGCCTTGAACATATTTATTGTGAAAGGAACGTTTGTTAAAAAAATGTTTGTCAATTCCAGAAGGGACACGCTGAAGAACGATTTTTGATTGATATAAAGTTAAGGGAATTTCTGGGTATGCTCTAGTGGATTTTCACGCTTTGTCTATTTTTAAAACTGACATGACTTGTCAACCACACTCGAGGTATAATTGGTCAAAACAAAATATGTACGAATATCGTACAATATTTGTCCATTACGGGGATCAAAGTTTGTGAAAGGAAAATCTAAGAAATTAAAGCGCTTGATATAACGCAACTTTGAGGGTACAGACATTAATAAAATGTTAGGACACCGTTTGAATTTCATGAACGCAAAGGAAAAAATATTAAAACTTGACATGTATCCGATTTAACAATATTTGAAAAAATAATTAAACAACATTAATTAACATTTCTGTTGTAGAAAAAGTGAGATCTTTAATTTCCATCATTTTAACATGACTTATAACTCGTTTCACCCCCGAGAACATCAGCGTTGAATTGACTTGAAAATCTTCTCAATCAGTGAATATTTTAATCAAAATGAGGTCAACATAACAATTACGTAGTCTTATCACGTCGAGAGATTTTTTTATAGTTATTTATTTCCGGTTTTCAATCACTTTCTATCCACGTTGGGTTCGACTTAAACTAATAGTTTTCAAGAAGGCTATAAGTGGACAATCCAGTACGTACGACAGACAAAGGTGTTCAAGCAAAGTCATTTTTTATATTAAAAAAAGAAACAATGCAAAATACGCGGACATGAAACTTTGACAGAGGATTTAAATGGAGATCAATTTTTGCAAGTCATGATAGTGAATCAGAAATCATCCCCATTAATTAATCTCAGTTAAGAATATCGATGTGCTACATGATACGAAAAAACTAAATAATAATAGTGGTCTTACCTAAAAATATTTATAAGTATATAATTTTAAGAAAAAACAGAAATTATGACAAAATTGTTTGTCAGATATTGAGAATTACAAAATTTATGTTAGATTAGGAGGGATTACCTTGCCGGCGGTTGAGGGTTTTAAATTGCTAGATATCCCACCGTGGACATTACCCACTGCCACAATTATCGAAGATCTGGCCTTGTCGAACAAAAGAGACACATCTCTGATGATCAAGGCAGAATTTTTGCGAATTTTAAATAACTATCCCAATTATAAAGTATTGTATACTAATGGGTCTAAAAATGAAATTGGGGCAGGGTGTGGGATATTTGCACATGAGTATAACTTCAGCTGGTCTTACCCAATGAGGCTAGCGTATAGACAGCTGAACTTAATGCAATCAGAAGATCATTGAGCATTATAAAGGAATCGTCAGGAATTTGTAATGCCATTATTTGCTCCGATTCGAAAAGTGGTCTCGAAGCAATCAAAAATAATTTCTCGGTTGACCCTTACATCTTAGAAGTTCACAAATATCTCTATGAATTCAGAACACTCAACAAACACGTGGTATTTGTTTGGACTCCTAGTCATGTCGACATTTCTGGAAATTAAAAAGCTGACCAACAGGCAAGAAACGCTGCAAACCATCCACAAAGAACAGATCAATTTCTTCTCGGTCCAGATGATATAGTCGCTTATGTTAAAAACATTATCAAACGAAAGTGGGCGGCAAGATGGAATGCCTGTAGAGATAGTATGAAAGAAATTAAGCCAGCTGTACATAAATGGCCAACTGAAGAACTTGAGAGAAAAGAACTTGTAGTTCTCTCTAAATTGCGAACAGGTTAATTCATAATAGACTTTTTATAGGCAACAACCTTCCAAATTGTCCTCGATGTACGCGAAATGGAGAACGCATCATTATGACAGTAAAACATATTTTGGTCGACTGCCCCACTTCACAACCCTTTAGGCAAAGGCTCGACCTTTCGAGAGATCTACAGGAGTTACTGGGTCCCTGGGGCTTTTCAGTTTTCTCAAAATTATTGGAATTTGGACAATGAAATTTAGGCCTTTTCCCATTTTACTATTGAATGCCTGCTAATGTCTGCATAAGAGTTGTGCGTGCATGATTTCTTTTTTCAGAGGTTTTTGAGGCTGCCGGAGTGTAAAAATAAAATGGAAGACAATAAAAATTGCGGGGTAATGCACTACAATGACCAATATCGCAATTTAAATAAGAAAAATAGCTTCTTCAAAAAAAAAAAAAAAATGTTTTGTGTTTTGTTTCTTATTATTGTTATGTAGAATTAGTTATCATACTTATCTGGAAGAATAAAAGGATAAATATGAGCCTATAATCACGCTGAGACTGTTGCTAGTCTGACTCCATTATTATTATTATTATTAGCCATACAAGCCTATGGGGAAATTTTAATTTATGGAAAAAACTCACTATTTTAATTTTAAAAAAAGAAACAGAAATAAATTTTATAATTTTATTAAATTTAATATAACTTGGACTTAATTAAGAATTTGAAAAAGAAAATCAAAGCTTGGATGGCAATAGGATAAATTAGGTTACGAGTGAATGTTTGGAGTAAAATTGTTGTACACAAAACTATACACATATCCCGTGTTGAGAGAAAATATAAAAAAATAATTAAACTGCATAGAAAAGTGTGATAACCCGTTTTGCTGGTGCGGTAGAAATATTGTTTTTCCTCCCCAAATAAATAATCGTTAGGTCGATTTGGTCAGAAAAGAAAAAATAGGAAACAGATATACAATACAAGTGAATGCTTACAGAAGATACGTCAAAATCCGCCATAGATTCATTTCATTTCAATTGAAAGGAATGACGGAATTAAATTGAAATTTGCATACGCCCTGACGATGTCCTTAAAAAAGTTGAAAGCTGGGAGTAAAAATTGAACCAGCTTTTTTCAATGCCATACCTTGATCCGGAGTGATATTAAATTATTTTAGTTTCATTTCTTTTAGTTCTTTTTCTTCATTCTTAATTATAATATTGTTTTTCATATTTTTGATGGTGTTATCTTTTGAATTTGTATGTTATTTTAATGTTTTGAATTAGACTATCAATACAACCAATTATTTCAATAATTATTTTTTTATTGTAATTACCTAATTACCCCTGACTGCAGGAGGAAAACACATTACTACCTTGGGTCAAATATTATCTTTGTAAAACTTACTACATGGATATTTATGCTTCGTTAGGCTTATTGTCCTGTTACTATTGCAAAGAAAGTAGTACAATAGAGTCAATAATTGACCTCCATTATCGTTTTAACAAACAAACATATCAATGAAAGCCAATATATGAAAGAAAAATTTGTACTCAAAAATGGGAATTTTTAAGGGGTGGCAAAGCGAGATTTTTAAAGCTTTGCGTTTTCGCTTAACTGGTGGACAAGCGAAAGACATTATTGATGGATCATCATAATTCGTATTGTCACAACCGTAATGGGTGCATTTAATGTATAAGAAAAAAAGTAAACTTTCTCGAACACCGAAACGGCTCACCTCGAGTACTTTCTCAATTCATGTTCCTTCATTCTATCCTGTGACCCTTCCAACCCTCGTATACAAGGGGGGGGGTATCTAGACGCAAAATAATGGTGCAGCCTAGAGGGCTCGGCAACCTCTCTAGAACACAAGCTGTACTCGCGTCGGCCTCGGGTCCTCATGGACGGCGGGTGCCTTATCAGAGGCACACGAGGGTCAGTGTACAAGATCCTGTCTGGACAGAGGGGGGAGGGTGCATGACTATCTTTACCAGGGGGAACAAAACGTTCCAAATTCAGCCCATGTTTCTTTGCAAAATAACTTACTGTGAGTAGAAACTATCTTTCTAAAAAGATTGAACAAAACACTCACTCCACCATTCATTATTTCTATTACAAAACAACCGGCCAAAAAAGAGACCTCGATGTCAACCACTGTAAACATCCTCTTAAATATAAACTATTAACATCCCAGGGAGTTTCAGTTAATATCGAGGTCTACTGACAAACTTCGTTCTGCTGGAATGAAACGTTTCCATAAACACAATTATAATTTTTAAAACCGATCCGTAGGTAATATATACGGGAAAGCATTTTTAGCCAAGGATTTTTGCAGCGATAGAAAAATAGTGAAAGTCTATGTACAGGTGTTCTTTAGAGTTTTCTCCAATAAAAATCCGGTACCTTAACAGGATAGAAATCAGATGAGAAAGTCAAACTGGAGATAATATCTGATTTATATTTTTTCTCGGCGTCTCAGATTCAAAAGGGTAATAGCCTTTCACGCCTGCAGAACCTCTCTTTATGTCCGTGTCAATCTCGAAGTGGTACGATCGTATCATTCCTCTTCCTCTTTATATACAACCTTGTAGGGTCATAAGGATGGCTCTTTATCGTCTTTCTCCTTGATCCTTTCTCCTCTTACTGCCGATGCTCAGTGGGGCTTTTATGCCGAAATATAAAAAAAAGTTGTATTCTGAAGGAACAGTCAAACCTCATGGTTTTTGTTCGAATTTAAAAATAAAGGAAACCGAGGTAATTAAGGTAGGATTATATTATGTATTTAGAATAACTTTAATATTATATGTAATTTTAAATGACTTATAATTGTAATAGATTTCCTATAAAAAAGGTTAGTTTTATTGATTTAATATGTTATAATAATATTTTCAAAAACGGAAGCTTATCTCAAAGGATAAATAAGCTAATCCCCTACGGCAGGATCAGAGAGTGTGAGCTGAGCTATCAAAGGACGAGGAAGGACTGTTTCTCATTTTTAATTGAACGCACCTGCTTTTGTCAATTTAATGGCAAGGAGTTGATCCCGTATGTCTGCACGTATCATATATTTTTATTTATCCTCATAGTATCTGAATATATTATTTTTGAAGACCTTTATCATTTTTGTGGCACAAGTATTCCTTTTCATTTTTTTGGTATTACAAATGTTTTTTCTTATTTATATTTTTAGACTCGTTGGGAAATTTATTTGCCTCGTGTGAAAGGGATTCACCCAAAGATCGTCTTAGAGTATAATTATGAGCATATGCTGCGGGTTCCTCTCGAGGTCTGGTACAATCTGATGGATCTAACTAGAAACTCTAAGCTTGTTGAGTAGCGGTAGGCGCAAGCTCGGATGCAATGCTTCGTTCTCCAGATTCCGTAAACAAATACGATATACTCACTAATTCCGAAGGATAGAAAAAAATCAACTAGCCTCCAATTTTAGGACGAATCATAAGGCAATGAAAGTGCAGCTCAAAAAACGCGTCTATAATAGATGGCGTATCAGCAGCTTTTTGATAAATTACAATAAAAAATTAAACATAAGGCAGTGATGAAATTGTATTTTTATCTTCAACACAAGTTTTAAATTTATAAAATCGGAAGGTCTTTGTAAATGATGAAGAAAATTGGTAAAGTAACAAGTAAAATAGACAGACCATGTTTACACCCTTTTCCTATGAACACCTTTTCCAATGTTGAGAAATCAAGCATTTGTGTGATATTTAATTTCTCAAAGAAACTAAATCGAGAATCATAACCGCACCGTATTATCGGCGTCCCGATGGCCATTAATGAACGATTGCATATCAACGGTGCTCCTTGATCTTTACTGCACAACAACCCGTTTTGTATCTGATTCTTTTTAACACCACTACCGCAAATAATGTTCATCATTTTAAAAGTGACATTTAACGACTGCTTAAATCTGTTCAAACATTTGCTGTATGTGAGAAATTGAACCTTCATTTTGCCAATAATTGAGGAGTATTTCGTTTCAGCTGAAATACTTACGTTGTACCTCCTTGCTCCCCAGCCGTAGGTGGTACAGAATTTTTCTCCGCCCTCTGCAAAATTTTCGTTCTCATAAAAATCGTTGAACAGCAAATTGTATTTGACCTGTGATTTCGGAAAGGGCACGGCCTTTAAAGAGTTGCTTTCCTGGAATGGCCATTGCAGCTCGATGTAGCCGCGGTTGTTGTTCCATATTTTCATTTCAGGAGAATAACGGCATATTGGATCACGGTAAAATTGAGAAACCACTCTGGTGTCATTCATCTTTGCCTTTGCTAAGTCTGATATTCCTGCCACGACCATGTATAACTGCGGTGCGAAAATAGGAACCTCTTTACGTTTCCCTGGAACATGTATGAAGCAACTACAGCTCGATATAAGCGTTCTCAACGTAATAAGAGTCGCCATGCACAAGTGTTCTTTGTTACTTATCCTTTGAACGCTGGCAATGTAAACTTCTTTAAATTTGATTTTCATTAATTTGGACCCTATGATCCGCTTCTTACGAACCAACGAAGAACTGCTATAGTTTCGCAATATAAACCCATCATCGGAATTGAACTGATCCCTAAGCGTCTCTCCTCCTTCTGTCAGGGGAGTGAAAACGATGAACAAAGAAATCACAAACCGTAATAAATACATATTTTTTTTAAAAAGTTTTTTTTTTTGTATAACGGGTGAAATAAACATATGATATCATCAGCATATATTAACGTAACTAGCTGATTTTATAATCGTTGTTGAATGGAAAGCGACAAAATAAAGCAAAATTGCATCGCAGTAGAATTCATTTTTACTCTTATTCAGCAATACATTTATGAAAAAATAACAATATAAAATGCAAGCGAAAATACAATTTTACACACAAAACCAACTTAATATAAGGTAATAATAAAGAAAACATTTTAAAAAAATATATAATAGAAGTTTACTAAAAAATGCACAAAAGTGATAAGTTTCTGGGTCTGAGAAATGTTTGTGTAAGCGATAAATAATTTTCAATTTTTAAAAAATACAACACCTTGTAAGTGCCATGAAGGCTGCATTTAACTAAGTTGAGTTTTCTAGTTAGAAATCTTGCGAATGAAAAAGGTAAGTTTATTCCAACACTAGCAAATTCTAATGAAAAATATATCCATGATTATTCGGAAATCGTAAGATGATTGGCACACACAAGAATGGCACAATTACCCCGAAAACGAACACTATGAGCTCTGAAGATGATCTCAATAAAGATCGAAACGTGGGCACGATAAAGAAAATGTTTTTTCTGAAACCTACGTCACACCAGACCACATCTCATGATATTCAAAAAATCTAACGCTCACTAATCATCAAACACTTATATTTATTTTTTTTTTTTTTATAAATATGGCGGTAGTATCATTTTTCTTCTCCTTTGATAAAGGAAGGCTTTTTCCGCATTTCTATACTCAAATTATGTAAATCTTCCTCCGATACATTTTTCTGGAGTACAAGAAAAAAGGAAAAATAACATTTTATTACATCAATGATGACAAAATTTTCTTTGGTAAGCTTTCTTATGGCAGATTTGGTAATGCTCATCTTTTTTATATCCAAAATTAAAGCGATAGTTCCACCCATCCAAAGAATTCGGTGTTGTTGACCACTAAGACAGCATGTTTCTGATTAGCGTGAATAATTATTTTAATCAAGACTCTAGATACCATTAGTCTTTTGTATCGCTTAGTTTTTTTAACTGAATGCAGTCTTTATAACTGCTGAGGTTGACTGGAACTTAATACGATGTGGAACGTGTTTGCAGAAAAGTTTTGCACATTAAATTTTTCCTTTGTCCTTTTGTAATATAAGAAGCACCGTACACAATGCGAAAGAATAAAATTTATTAGGATTTTTTGTTTGGCAGCCTTAAATAACCCGCATATATATCATGGCAGGAACGATATTCTATACCAACCAGACTGCCATTTTTCCCCCCCACTTTATCCCACATCGAGCTATTAACTATTCTCGATAACCATACATCGCAATTTATTTTATAGTACAATACAGAATGCAAATAGCAGGAATGGGTAAGCCAATATGGTCGGATACAACTCACCTGGTAAGATATTACATATAGTGCTTTTGTCATCATTAATCGCTTGTTGATAAGGTTATTCAGGCTTTTAACTCATACAACCGAAAATTAATGGTTACCCACGAAGTTGATTAAAATGGTAAATTACCATCTTTGAACTTATAAGTGATTAGGAATAATCAAATTTTAGTTACAGACTGATATCAAAAAACTACTAGCCCGGACCAATTACTTCACTAGACTCCCTCACACCATTTACAAATGAAAATCAACGTAACAATAAACTTAATTGTTGGTCTTAAGATAAGACATAAGAATTTCCACGAAAAAAAAACCTCTCAAGATTTAAAAGATGTTAATATCTAATGAATATTCACAATCTTTGTATAAAAATACTAAATAGAAGATTGTAGTTGAAATAAAAAATGTCAATGGCACGAAATGGTATTCCAGTTGTCTTTCTTGTACAAGTAACTGTTATCTCCAGGATCGAAATTCAATTTCTTATATATTAAATTTTAAGTAGCACTTAAATTCACTAATTTCGTGTTCCTCTTGACCAATTAATTTTTAAGGTTTTTAGTTGAGACAAAAAAGTCAATGGCACAAACGGGATTCGAACCCACGACCTTCGCCTAGATACCCCCACGAGGTCACAATAGCTCAAGTGGTAGAGCAGAGGCGTATCTAGCCGAAGGTCCTGTGTTCGATGTGCCATAGTCTTTTTTGTCTCAACTAAAAACCTTAATTAATTGTTAAAGCGGACCACGAAAATAGTGAATTTACTAAATAGAAGGTTGAACGATGGTGTTTATATGGATATAACCAATAATTTTCCTAATAATCCGTACCATTAACTTATGTTTAATAAATTTCAATTAAAATAAATCTCAAAGCTGTTTAAATGTTTGCAATCAAAGTCAATTTCTGTTACAAAATTAAAAGATAAGGAAGATAAAGGAAAAATATCCAATGTTGATTATTGTGTTCATTGTAAAGATTGCCCCACCGTGACGAACAGACTAAACCATTTTTGACCATGGACACCGTAGTAGAGCGGGACGGGACTGTCGAAACATTCAATTGAACATGAACACAGCTTAAAGATTAATATGTGGTGTTTAGTGACTCTTAGTCAGTGATTATTATATCTCATTATTGGGACATCGTGAGATGCTGTCTGGTGTGACGTAGGTTTTAGAAAAATATTTGCTTCATCGAGTCAACGTTTCCATCTTTATTGGTATCATCTTCAGGGCCTGGGATTTATAAACATTGTTTACATTTTACCGTACATGTAGGTTGTGGGAAAAATGATTTTATACAATGCAAAAAAAATTTTTTTTTATATATTCACTCAAAGTATTTCCACACACTCAAAATGTTTGTTTCGAATTCTGTCATTCCTGTGGGCCGAGTTGAGAGTGGCAGTGAGATATCGATGTTTTATGTATATATAAGTTGGATTCAGAAGGGTCGTAGAAGGAAGTACGGAGAGGAAAACATGTTTATATGAGAAGTCGGCTTCCTTTACGATAATCAGGCCGATCAATTGTCCATTTTTTCCTATTATCGGCTCAGTCGCTCCTTACACTTCAAAGAAGCCGCCTACTCATATATTACAAAAAAAATCTTATTATTCCAGACTTCTCATCAGACCCCTTCAAAATCTAACTTATATAAACATCAAACATCAATATCTCACTGGCCGTCTCAACTCGACATGCAAGAAAGGTACACTTATGCAGAAAGAAACACTTTGGTGAGTACAAATAGTTTGATTTAATGTAACTTTTTCTACCATAGTATAATTTAATTTATTCTTATGAAAAAATTTTCTTGCATTGTATAAATTCATTTCATTTATATATTTTTTTTAATTTAAATTTTCTAGCATTGTATTAATCCATTTTTTCACATCCTACATATATTTGTAAAATTTAAACAATATTTATAAATCCCAGGCACTGAAGATTACCTTCACAAAGTTCGAAACGTTGGCACGATAAAGGAAATGCTTTTCAAAAACCTACGTCACACCAGACCGCATTTCATGACCTCCGAATAAGTATTTCAGGCAAAGTATGAATAAATCAATGCGTTATATGTTTTATCGTTATAAAGTAAAACATAATTATGTATATTAAAATAATTAAATTTATGGCAATGATAAAATTGTATTTTTGTATTCAATGAAATTTTAATTTTACAAAATCTAGCTTTGTAACGACAACGTATTACCGGAGTCATGATGGTGATTAATGTTTCTTTGATCTGTACTGCACAACAGCCCGTTCTGCACCTTTTTCTTTTTGACACCACTAAAACATAACGTATTCTTCATTTCAAAAGTGGAATTTAACATCTTTTTATAAAATCACTGGAAACATTTGCTCTATATGAGAAAGTGAAACTTCATTTTCGCAAGAAGTGTAGAGTATTTCGTTTCTGCTGAAACAGTTGTACCTTCTTGCTCCCCAGCTGTAGGTGGTACAGGATTCTTTCCCGCCTTCTGAAAAACCTGCGTTCTCAAACAGCTCTTCTTGTACAGCGTATCGCACACGTTCTGTGATCTCGGGAATTGTACGGCATTTAAAGAATCGCTTTTCTCGAATAGCCATCGCAGCTCGAAATAACCCCGTTGTTTGTCCTTATTTTCATTTCAGGAGAATTACGGCATATTGGATCACGGTAAAATTGAGAAATCACTCTCGTATCACCGACATTTGCCTTTTACAAGACTTTCCTCCCTGCCATGTACAATTTCAGTTTGAAAATTGGAATTTCTCAGCCCTTTCCTGGAATATGTATCAACTACATCTCGATATATTCGTTCCAAACGAAATAAGAGTCACCACGCACAAGTGTTCTTCGTTATATATCCTCTGAACGCTAGCGACGTAAATCGCTCTAAAATTGTTTTTGACCAATTTGTCTGCCACGATCCGCTTTTTGCGAAACAACGAAGACAAGTCGTAATTTCCCAATATATATTCATCTTCCTGGAACTATAATGGTCTATATGCTTTTTTCCTGATTCTGTCAGATTGAAAACGATGAAAAAAGAAATTCAAAACCAAAATTTGTATGTAAAGACTCTTAATTATATCATATAAAATAATCCCAATCTTTCTTTACTATGTGTCAATATTACTAGAAGATAAATTGAGCCATCGGTTGAAAGATTATCAGACGCATTTAGAATTTATGTTTAATCTACATTTTTGTAGCACATCTAGCCACGGAGAATTACGATGGGGAGTGAAGCGAGTGCGTCATCACCCCTGGGAAGTCGCTGCGCCCTCTCCCCATCTGGAGATTATTAGGCTTAGTGTCGGGTTCTTAGGCTGGATTCAAATTGTTAATTTGCTGTCTGACACATGTTTGTACAAGCTTGTTGCTAGCCTACGTCGAGATTTTTTACTCTACTCAGAATTACACTGCTTCTGATAGGGAGGGGTGTATCACTCAAAATCAGTGCGTGGTACAGGTTTTCCCTATTGGGGGAGTGTAAGCGACACGGAAGAAAAACACGATCTATATCCCCATACATGCGAAGGAGTCCAGGACACCTATTTTATAAAGATGGTAAGGAAATCTGTTATGGTGTAATCTATGTCTCATCCACGCAATTTTTTTATTTCCTGGGGCCGTTCATTCTCGAGGTAGGTATATTTGGCTGTATATATGGGTACGCTTTCTCTTTCTGTGCGCATACAATTTCGTATTCTCGCTGCTACTTGTTTCTTGCAAACATTTTTGCATGTGATAAAATGTTACTTACAGTAATATCTTTTTATGGGACTCCGTGACATACTGCATCCTTAACTGTCCACCTTGTCATTATAGGGGTTGTTGCACGGGCTCTGTGGGCGAGTTCATCTAGTTCAATGTTTCTTCTTCTATTAAAGTGATGCCAATGTTGCTGAAAATATCTTTCTTTCCATTGCAAAGTTTGGTATATCTGCTAAACATCTTATTTTCTCTGATAACCTCACAACTTGTCAGATAACGAGCTGTTTCTCTTTTTTATGTTTTCATTTTCACGCTGTTTCTAAGAGATAGAGTAATTATTTAGCTGGTTATCGTGAAATAACCATTTACCAAAAGGCATGGGGTGGTTTATCTATGTTTCCCTCTAGACTTTCAACTAATACAAATGAAGGGACAGTGGATTCTTTTCCATGACGATTTACTGTCAATTGTTGCCTTTCTGGTTGTCATTTATGTTTTTTTTCCTTTTAAATAGATAGATAGATAGATATACTTTATTTACAAAATGAAAAAAAAATAGAGTTAAAAAATAAAAACACAGTATTATTATGGCATGGTGTTAAAACCGTCAGCCAGAGTTCGGGGTGTATAACTATCCCAAGAATATGCCTAATACTATAATTATAAGAAAAGGAGAATTTAAAATATGAACTTCAGTGGTTACAATTATTTACTGGATTTTCGTATTACAAGGTTGAATTGCGATAAGCTTTGAAAATAATAAAAATGACACGTCAAAGAACAAAGGGATTCCAACTTACAAGGGGTCCCCCACAGGCAAACAGATTAGCATTTAGAAAAAATTATATATGTTATTACAAACAGAACAAAATAAAATAAATAAAAAGACTACAAAAGGAAACAAAATAAGATCAACAGAATATTGATTCCCTACATTCCAATGTATTTATTCATACCGGTAAAACCAGGCTTTCTGAGCAAAATTAACAAGACCCTGGCAATCGGAGCCGTTCAGAAGTGCTATGAGCTCTTCCCTCGTCAGAAAACCCCTACCCACATACAGATATCTCAATTCGTTCAGGACTGAGCATCTAGCAAGAAAATGAAATGCATCCTCACGATCACCTGAGTTACATAGAGAGCACACTGCACTGGCAGAAGTACTCCCAACCCAAGGCCTGAAATTCAGGAACAACAACTCCCCCCGTATTTTAAACCACCAGCGGAAAAAAGAGAACGGAACATCATTTGCTGGAGCAGAAAAAACATTGCATGGAGTTAGGGAGTGATTCAACTCCTTGTAGAGCTGGAATCTATTTGAGTTCACAGCACGAGAAATACAACTCTCTCGATGACGAGTCCCCATAATATGAAGAAGAGTGGAAAACATTTCAGACCACGCTGGAAAATTATCCAAAGAGAACCGATCTCTCTACGAAGATGCAGTAGTTCCGTTCTTATTCTCCTCATCTTCTCAGGTAGATCGTTTGCACATGGAAATCCGTGTTTTTAAGCCTGTATGCATTTTTGAGAACACTCATCTTGTCCCCCATGTTTGAAAATGTGACGACAAGAGGCCGTATCATAGCGGAATTTCCTCCATGGCCAGTTACGCGAGCTTGTATGTCCTCTTCCTTCACCTCCACAGACAGCACACGATGACAAAACCCACTAGCTACTTCATTTAGATTTTCGTTATTTTTTATTTTTAGTCCTCTAAAGACCAGGTTGCGACGACGTGCCTTATAATCTAATTTTTCAATGGCAAGTTCCTGTTTTTTCAGTTCACTTCTAAGCTGTTTTAACTCCACATTCATAACTACACATCCCTTACTACAGTGTGGAGCCTAGTATTTTCCTGACTTAACGGCTTGATCTCATTCATAAGAAGCTGCAAATCTTGTTTTGTGACCAGAGACTGCAACTTCAAAGTCAATAGATTTTCTATTGCCTGAAGGTCAGCTGATGAACTCATGGTTCTCCCTGAAAGGCCAGTGAACAAAAATAAACAAGGAGTCCTCGGAAAATTCTTCCCGTCGTGATAAGAGATAGCAGACACCGACCGAGAAAAGAGAGGGACAAAAGACTCACCTCAAAACTCCAACGATTAGGCAATAAATGTCAACAATCTCCCACCTTTGTCTCCAAGGCATGCGTGTGATCGGTCCCCATTTGCCGAATAAACAGTGATTATCCAAGCAACAACAGGTCTCTCAATTTTGTCACAGAGGGAGAAAATTCACACAAATAAACTCATCGCTCTATCGCTGTCTAGTTTCGCGAATGAACGTGACCAAAACTAGGAGAAGCTAGAAACGCCTACTGGTCAGTTCCTACAATCCTTTTTATCAGGAATATCTTGGATCAATCCAGAGAAAACAACGATTAACGTGGGAACGATGTTTACACGGTGACTGCCAGAGCCGAACTGCACTTTAATATTTGATATGATTTCAAAATTTTCTTCTATTGTTTGTTATTCTGAACTGCTTCCTCTCTCTCTCTCTCTCTCTCTCTCTCTCTCTCTCTCTCTCTCTCTTAATCTCAATCTCATTGTATCGTGGAAAGTTAAAACATTAGTTGAGAGGAGGTTTATTGTAATTGTGGACATATTGTTCAGAATACGTTGTCCTGAAGAATAAAATTAGTTTGGATAGTTGAATGAATTTCACAATTTTTTCAGTCCTCCACACTAGTGACCGCGTCCTCAAACTTCTTTTCACTAATATTCATCCAGGTGAGAATGATACCACTTTAATCTTAAAACAGAGAAAAGAAAATCAATGAAAATAAAACCTAGCGCATTCAAGGCACGAACGGTATGCTAATCCATCAGGACCAGCGGGGTCAGGAAAAATTTGCGCATGATTAGTGCTGGTATTATTTATTGTGCATCATAGAACGACATTATTGTACGTAATCCAAACTTTTGAGTAATGGTTAATATCAAGTCAAATTTTATAATTTTCTAATGAAACGACAAATTTTGTAGATTCAGATTAATTATTCTATAATAAATTCATTATGTTTAGTAGTCTGATTTACCAAATTAATTTTTTCAATTAATTATACTTTTTATGTTGGATCTTGGTTGGAATAAAAGGCATGATTCGAAGAAATGGTGCCCAAGTGGATCGAGGTTTCGACAGAGCAAGAGGTTAGAGCAGCGGCGTATTGAGTCGAAGGCGGTGAGTTCGAATCCCGCTCGTAACACTAACTTTTTCATTTCATCCAAGATCTTACATAACAAGACTAATTAATATTCTATAATAAATGGCTCTAATGTTGTTCGTGCTCCTACGGCACTATTGAATAGCTACACAGATTGGAATATTTATATCCTTGACTGTGCTCGTACTTACAATCAGTAACATGATTAATACCAGTTGTTTTGTTATCGTTTTAAAATTGAGTATAAATATGTGTGTTAAAATAATTTAACATATAGCAATGATAAAATTGAATTATTTGTATTCAATGAAATTTTTAATTTTACAAAATCTAAGAGTTCTTGTTTACGATGAAGACAATTAGCAAAGTGAGGAGGAAAATCGGCATGTGATGTTTATTCGCTTTTGCGATTATTACTTTTTCTAATGTTGAAAAGTCGAGCATTTGTGTGATGTTTAATTTCTGAAAGAAGCTAAGTTTACCTTTGTAACCACAACGTATTAACGGGGTCCCGATGGCGATTAATGTGTCATCGCATATCAACGGTGCTCCTTGATCTTTACTGCACAACAACCCTTTCTGTACCTTTTTCTTTTTAATACCACTAACACATAACATATTCTTCATTTCAAAAGTGGAATTAAGTGTTTGGAAACATTTGCTGTTTGTGAGAAATTGTACATTCATTTTTCCAAGTCTTGAGGAGTATTTCGTTTCTAGCGAAAGTTTCAGGTTGTACCTCTTTGCTCCCCAGCCGTAGGTGGTACAGAATTTTTTCCCGCCTACTGTAAAATCTGAGCTTTCATATAGTTCCTTGAATATCTTATTGTATTCGATTTGCGATTTCGAAAACTGCACGGCCTTTAAAAAATTGCTTTCCTGGAATGGCCGTTGCAGCTCGATGTAGCCGCGGTTGTTTTGCCATGTTTCCATTTCTGGTGAATAATGGCATATCGGATCACGGTAAAATTGAGAAACCACTCTGGAGTCACTCATCTTTGCCTCTGCTAAGTCTGATGTTCCTGCCACGACCATGTATAACTGCGGTTCGAAAATAGGAACCTCTTTGCCTTTTCCTGGAACATGTATGAAGCAACTACAGCTCGATATAAGCGTTCTCAACGTAATAAGAGTCGCCATGCACAAGTGCTCTTTGTTACTTATCCTTTGAACACTAGCAACGTACATCGACGTAAAATTGGTTTTCTCCAATTGGGCTGCCACAATGCGCTTCTTGCGAAATAACGAAGATTTTTCGTATTTTCCCAATGTGAACTCGTCATCACTAGGCCGAAACTGGTCTCTACGCTTTTCTCCTGCTTCTCCTAAAGGGTTGAGAAAGACTGAAAAAGTAATGCAAAGCAAAAATAAACACATATTTACGTAAAGATTGTTAATTCTGTCATGTTACATGAACACATGTTTTCATTAGTTTTTTAAAGGTATACAACCACCTGCCTGCCAACAAAACTGCCTTGATTCTATATGGAGATCGACAGGATCAGCCCTCACCTTTTGTATGCCAGAATTTATTATCAGTCCAGTTTCGGTTAGGATCTCAAAAAGTCTACCCAATAAAATTATCCTCTTCCCCTCATCTTTGGATTGCCGAACCCCATTGTTTGACATCTCTTGAAATTTCTTTTTTTAGTTTGTTTCCCTCGAAGTTTTCTCATTCAAAATGCCAGTTGTTCCAAATTTTTCCTTGTCCAAAAACCGCACAATCTTCGCTTAGCACCTCCAGCACGGAAATACTCTTCTATCCTGCATATTTCGTTTCTAGGTCGGCCTCCTTTTTCCTGTTACACCAAAGTGATCCGGTCTCCACAAAAACTTCTGTGATTTTATATAGCTATGTCTTGTATTCTGGGATTTGTAGAAAATTCATTTTTGATACCCAGTAGAGAAATGCAGCATTAATGGGCCAAACAGACTAGATGATGGATGTTCGGACAGAAGCAAGAAACGTAAACCAAAGCAAATCATTCAGACATCACCTTTTTCTATTCAGATAAATTTGCTCAAATAATATATAGATGTTGTATTCCACATTCTCCTCATTTCCTCTTTAAACGTTTCCATTTTCAACTATTACATACGGAAATCCTATTATATGACTTATTTATCTGAACTAGACTTTGAAACCTTTTTCAACGGGCTATAGTACCTTCCATTACAATAATAATGCCATCCTACCTTCTCTCCTCTCTAGTATAAATATCTCATAATCATTCTTGTTCCCAAAGCTCACAAAAGTTCCCATAAAATTTACAGTTTTTACATACTTTTTTTGTGATGTCAAAAATCTACAAATAATTTATATCGTTTAATAATAATTCTAGATTTAGACAAAATCTTTCTTTTCTCTTATAAATTCGGTATCCGTCATCATTATTTCATCATCAAGCAAGGTAGGTCATTAGGAGTATTTTCTAGATTATATAGAACGAATGCTAATGTTTAAGTGTATGTTCTCTTTGGTAATAATTTGGTGACGCTCAGTGGAAAAGGGGAGGGATTCTCGGGGAACCACAACTATAGTCGGGCGCCACACTATTTAATTCAGGGAAAATAGTGAATCCCTCAAAAAGAAAAGGGGAAACGAGAAGAAAATAAAAGAAAAAGAAATAAATTACCCCCAACCGCGAACGATTTTGTCTTAAAACGAATACGATACCTGTGCACCACGAGCCACTTTGTTAGCACCTGACCGTTCACCTTATTCAGTATTTAAATTCAGTGGACCGGCCTTAGTCAGGGGTTGAAATACAAAATCGAAACAAAACAAGTAAATAAATAAGTAATTTAAAAAAAAATTAATAATGAAACAATCGGGATTTGCATAAAACGAAATTCTATTAATCTTAATTTACTTTTGCAATAGATTACCTCGCGAAGGCCTCGCAAACAAAATTAATTCATATAAGCTGAAGTATCTCCACCAAAAAAAAGAAAAAAAATTATTTATTTTAAAAAGAACTGACTGTTCTCAAACGGTGACTTCTCTGGAGGTCTCGAACTGCCGACTGTCCTCTTTACTCCTTCCCGGAGGTAGGTCCTTTGTCCTGAGGAGAATGATAGTGTCCCAAGCTGGACAAAACTGAGAAGGATCTCCCTTATTCTTCCGATTTTATCCGTTCTTTTCTCTCCTCTCTGTTCACAAGCTCGACTTGCCTGCTTCCCTCCGCTAACCCTCGTCCACTGCCACCGATCCACCGTCGTGTTTTCACGGCCTCCGCCGTCTCAATTCATGATCTAGGCGTCCTCCACGTTAGAGGTACCTTTTACAAAACAATTGGAATTTTTCCGACTCCTAACGTCGAAAATTATATACATTTTTTTAAATTTCAAACTGGAAGTCCCAAAATCGGGGAGCTGAACTGTCAGGGCGTAACATGTAGCTTAGGCGTTTGATAAGATCTGTTACCCAGTGTTCCTGGATCCTTAATGTAAATTTTTCTGAATTTTATGCAATCTTGGCAATCCCAATAATGCAACGAATGCTACGTTCTTATTTCAAGCCGACTTTCCAAAAAGGAACATTCTTCCTTCCATCTCATATCAATTATTCTGTTGAATTTCCTACACATGAAAAACAACATCACTACCATCTACGCGAGTGACACCCCAATCTAACCAACAACAAGGATCTTTAAAGTTTTCAATTAACTAGTGCAAATATGGCAGAGCCGAATTTAATGAGAAAAATGTACATATTTAGAAGGGAAAATAGTCTTGCCTTTCACTGGACAGCAGATTGACTTAGAACGTAACTAAAGACATGGGCAACTATCGTAACTCATGTCAAAATTCATTTAGCTATATATAGTTACATAGGTACACGAGATTAGGGCGACCACGGACATTTCAATATCCCGCGCGTTCAATCAATCGTTCCAATCAAAAGCGAACAGACGAATTGTCAAAGCTACTCAACTAATTCACTATTTTCGTGGTCCGCTCGACTAATTAATTACGGTTTTTAGTTGAGATGAAAAAAAGTTAATGGCACGAGAGGGATTCGAACCCACGACCTTCGGCTAGATACGCCGCTGCTCTACCCACCTGAGCTATCGTGACCTCGATCCACTCGTACATCAACTCCCATCTCAACCTCACCTTACGAGTTGAAATATGGCAAAAGGAGGCAAAACTCGGAAGGTGAGGTTGAGATGGGGAATTGATGTCCGATTGGATCGAGGTGACGATAGCTCAGGTGGGTAGAGCAGCGGCGTATCTAGCCGAAGGTCGTGGGTTCGAATCCCTCTCGTGCCATTAACTTTTTTTCATCTCAACTAAAAACCGTAATTAATTGCTACTCAACTTCAACGACATCGACATTCCATTGCCAACATTCACATCTGGTCGAAAGATTTACCGTTCTGCCCAACCTCTATCACACAGTCCCGTCTTGAAACGTTTAAGACATGGCCTTGAATTCTGCTCATCTCACAATCTTTAGGGTATAGTGCAGATTATAATTTCAGTGTCTTGAATGGAAAAAAAGAAACACATAGGCACGAACATATTTGTGCTAGTTGTTTAGATAATAGTAGTTACAAATGGTTATAATATTTTTATAATTGTATTATAAAAACAAGAAAAAGTCGATTGCGTGGACATATTGACAAATAACATATGTTGTATATTTTGATATCACAAACTAATAACTTAATATCAAAATGTATCTATTGCTGTTGTATTTTTATTTTTTCATTGTTTGTAGTCCTTTTTCGGAAGGGGATGAAAAGCGTCAAGACCGTATTACTTTGAATGATATGTTTAAACAAAATACAATTTATTCCGCGTTGGATCGCAGAAAGCGTTTTATGGTTCCTAGGAGTTTATCGACAGGCAGTGAAACGAGATTTGTGGCCAGCGTTCAAAGGATAAGTAACAACGAACATTTATGCGTAGCGACCCTTATCACTTTAAAAAAATTGATAACGAGCTGTACTTGCGTTATAGACGTTCCAGGCAACTACAGCGAAAATCCCATGTTTCATCCGGAGTTGTACAAAGTTATAGCGGGATCGATGGACTTGGAAAACTTTAATTTTATTAATACCAGGTTCATATATAAACTTTACCGTGACCCTCGGTGCTTCTTGTTTGAACAATATAACACCTGGACATACAACCTAGGCTACATCGAGTTACGATCGCCTTTTCACAGTAGCTTCTTTCTGGGGTTCGTGACTTATGCACAGTCGGAAGTCAAATACAAATATTTTATTTACAAGTATTTCAGCAGTTCGGAGTACGCTGAAGGCGGGAGTTCTTTCTGCAGCACTTACGGATGGGGAGGCAAGACGTCTAACGCAGACGGTGCGACAGAGGCTACCCGCTCCAAGACTTTGCAGAAGGCAAGCGTTCAGTTCCTCGAATCGGAAGTCTGCTTAAACAAATTCTGGCGTGATCCGCAATCAAGTAATAAATTCTCTTACGAAGTTGATGATATAATTTGCGCTGTTTGCAATGCGGTGGATTTCCAATGGAAAGATCGAGGAATACCGTTAATATGTAGTGGAAAATTACTCGGCATCGGTACGGTTGCAACTCACGTAGCTAAATTGATTTTTTTCCAAAAAATACAGACGGACCAAATCGTCACATTCACTTCAATGGAAACATTGGATTCAAATGCAAGTGAAAGTTATAATAAATCGTGTCTTATCTGTCATAGTATAATAATCTTCATCTTTATCAAGCCCTATATACCTAATACTCCGTAATTGTAAGCATTTAGATGAATTGAATTATATTAAGTCCACATATTTAAATATTGTATTTTTCATTAATATGAGAGCTTTATTATTCAACATCTCACAAGGTTCTGGGAAATCGAAAAATACTAACAAATGAAACGCTTACATCCGTGCCGACATATGTAAATGGTCTCATAACGTCTAACAGCCCACAACTATATAGGATAGAGCATCTATCTTTTCTGATTGAGAGTATAACGACAGGTCAGAAATAAACAAAAGAAATGTATTGGTCTGATTTAATTAAAGCGTTATTAAACGACGTAAACGAAAAACAGCTGTTCATGGCTGTCATGTCGGTTACCTATGCCCTAACGGCTAACAATGTGACTTAACATCTAACATTGGCCCTGGCCTGTTAGATCGAGCAATGTTAGCTTGTAGATTCTTACAAGTTATCACTTTTTCCGGTCGGACACTACCTAACAGATTTAACAGGGTTAACCCAAAGAACGTGAATACCATTAATATCTCAAGTGGTTAGGTAGCTGCATATGAAGCCGAAATTCGTGGGTTCAAATCCCGCTTCTCGCAACGTTTTATCTCAAGCAAGTCCTTAGGGAAAAGAAAAATTAATTGAAATAATGAATACCGTAGATTATAACTGCTAAACATACGTGAAACTTTTACATTATTGAAAATGTTCTATGTTCAAATTGTTGATTACTAAATCAACTAATGTCGAAACCTGCATGCCCTTAAAATGAATTACAACAAACACGTTTTTATATCAAAAAACCTATTTACGTATTGCATATGTTGAAATAATTTCCATTTAGTTCATCTACCTACCCTAAAAAAATGTTTTCAACGATCGTTTAAGGACTGTGATGTACCTCATTTATTTCTCAGATAAACCAGTATAACTAACCCGCTCTTACGTCAAATGGAATGTTTTCTAATGAATTTAGTTATGAAATAATTTTTTTCGTTTCTTCGTTCGGAAAACCATGCTACTGATAAATCAACTCAGGCGTTATCCACTGCGTAGTCAGGATATCATTCTTGCGCGCTGGTTTGATGAAGAGGACTAAACCATTTGACAAGACTTAACTGATAAATATCGTGTACCTGCTCAACGTCTTCGTCAATTAGAAAAAAATGCCATGAAAAACATTGATTAATAATGGAATATTAAAGTAAGTTAGTAGCATTATGTTAAAAATGAAATATCTATGTTTGCTATTCCACTAATCTAAACCTTGGCTAATATTGCACTGCAGCATCACAGATAGATAGCTGAGTTTGAGTCGGTATACAGTGCACAAAACACCTTCTAGCACAGGTAGCATTTCATTACGAATACGGACATTAGCAAACGTGCTTCTCATCATGTCTTCATGATTAGCAGATTTTAAACCAGAGGAATCCTCATGTTTGGCTGCTATGCCATGGAATGGTAAATAACGACCAGCTGGGCTGATGACTAAACTGACTGATTCTATTTTTCTTGGTTGTTTCCGATGTTGTTCATGCAGGTTTCTTCTGTCAGACCGATTCGGTTTCTCATACAGATTTAGTTATTTGTTTTAGTTATAAAAAATAAAAAAAACAAAAAAAAACACTCAAACTTTAAAATAAAACTGTGCACAAAATATAAAAATAGATGGAAATTTTTTTATTAATAAGCACCTTATCATTTTTTTGTTTTAATTTTAAAAGTACTAACGAATATTATTCTACATAGTAGAAATAGGGACTTTTCAAGAATAAAACTGGTTATTACTTAAGAAACTTGACCTTTTTACATATTCCCAGAAGTTAAAAAAAAAAATAAATAAATAATAGATTGTACTGTCACCGTCAATTCAAGATAAAGTAGACTCGAAGTTTGTGAACCTTATATATTCATTTTTTTTTTAGTTTGTTTATTCGGAGATCGTGTGATGGCGTCTGGTGTGACATAGGTTTTAGGAAAAAATTATCTTCATCACGCCAATGTTTAGATCTTTACTGAAATCATACTCGGAGCCTGGAATTTGTAAACATTATTGGAATTTTACAAATACATGTAGGACGTGAAAAAATGAATTTATACAATGCTAGAATTTTTAGATCAAAATAAATAAATAAAATGAATTTATACAATACTAGAGAATTTTAGATTCAATCAAAGTATTTGCACTCACTCAACGTTTGCTCAACGCGGAAAACAAACACTAGAATTGAACCTAAAAAACATTTCTAGCATTGCATAAATTCCTTTTTTTCTATTTAATATTTTGTAGCATTATGAGGTGATTAGTGAGTTAGTCGATAATTATTCAGAAATCGTGAGAAGCGGTCGCTGTTTTTCACACCAGACCGCATCTCACGACATCTGAATAATTTTCTAGCATTGTGTAAATTCATTTTATTGATTTTTTTTCCTAAAATTTTTAACACTGTATAGATTTATTTTTTCACATCCTCTATCGGTTTATTAAAGTTAAACCATGTTTATAAAATCTCAGGCCCTGAAGATGGTCTCAATAAAGATCGAAACTTTGGCCTGATAAAGAAAATGTTTTGCTAAAACCTACCTCACACCAGATAGCCTATCACCATCTCTGAATAATCATTGACTAACGGTCACTAAGTTCCACACATTTTTATTTTGTTGAGATTTATTGATCTATAAAATTTTATGTATATAAAATATTTAATAACTTTCTCTACCAAAGCAAAAACCTATAAATTGCTACAATCATTTAACTAACATTCGTTTAACACGCCATTAAGTGCTGAGAACAAAGTTTTAACCGACTAATTGTAGTATACATCTGATTTAATACACTGTAGATGCATGAAATAGTTGAATGTAGACAACACGTGTTAATTATTTTACATCTCGACTTTTGAATGATTCTTAAAACTTGAAAGAATGTCGGTATTGTGGTTTGGCTTATACTTTTACATAGCTTGCTATTCATTGTTAGAGGCTGAAGGAAACCGCCAGGAGGATTTTTCTCTCAGTGATATGTTAAACTTGAAAGAAAACAGTAACACTACTTCGTTTAAGCGGAAGAAACGGGTCATTTCTGAAATTTCAAACGACAGAGAAGCCGTGTTCCTTGCTAGCGTTCAGAGAAAAAGTAATGCAGAACATTTGTGCGTGGCGACCCTGATTACGTTGCAAACGCTGATTACTTCCTGCAGTTGTGTCATCCATGTACCAGAGAGGTACGACGAGATCCCTATGTTTTCCCCGGAGCTGTACATGGTCGTAGCGGGTCTGAAAAAATTAGAGCTCATGAGGGCAACTAATATCAGGAAAGTTTTACAGTTTTATCACCACCCTCGTTGCTTCTACAGTAAAGAAATTAAGGCGTGGTCTTACAACCTGGGTTACATCAAAGTAAAATCGCCGTTCCGGAAAAGCGCTTTTCTAGATGTCGCCACATTTTCAAAATCGCAGATCTTGTACGAAAATCAGTTTCTAAAATATTTCAACCATTTACACTTCACCGTTGGCGGACGCAGTAGTTGCGTGGCCTACAGTTGGGAATCCTGGGTTTATATTCCCTTAATAAAAGGCCCACGTAACTTGTCGTCAGTAATGAACAGGAAGACATTTCAGTTTATGAATTACGAAAGATGCGCAGAAAAGTTTTGTTCTAAAAAGAAATTGGACTGCATCGGTTTCAAAAATGACCAAATGTTTTGCGCTAGTTTTCAAACGGTAACGACAATTACTGAAGGGTTGTGCCCTAAGGATCATGGAGCACCCTTGATCTGCAACGGTACTATAGTGGCAATCGGTACGCCGAGTCTTAATTGCGGTTATACTAATGAACTCAGCTTCTTTCAGAAATTAGTTATCAACCAATTGTACCGTTTCGATGAATCGACAGTGGTTAAAGGAAATGCAAGTCGGAGCAGCTATGAATTATTCGCCTTTCTTCTTTCTGTGCTGATTGTCGTCAGACTCCAGAGCACATATCCGAATGCATTAATTTAAATTTATAAATACAGTATTTTCAAAAATTTCATTTCATTTTTTTAACAAACGCATATTATTTGTTTGTTTTTTAACAAAAAAATAATTTCCGAATTTTATTAAAAATTATTCCGTATTTGTTTAGTGATCATAGTTAACCACAGAATCATTCCAATTAATTATTCTTCTTATTTAAGGGTTTTAGTGTACATGAAAAATTAGTACACGTGCGGAATTCGAACCCACGACCTTCAGCTCAGTAGACCACCGCACTAACAACTTGAACTATCGTGACTTCATCCCTTCGGACACTAACTTCCGCTCGTGACACTAATTTTTCATCTCAACCAAAAATTTTCGATAGATAGAATAAATGATTGGAATTTATTAAACATACACAATTTTGACAAAATTTTACATTCATAATAAACGAGTTCGCACTTAATATATTACGTATTTTTTGTTGTCTCTATTAAAAAGTAATTAATTCATAATGCAATATTTGGTTAAGTTGAAAAATTAGTGTCACGGGAGGAACTCGAACCCACGACCTCCCGATCAGTATCCTGACAAGATAGCTCGTGATCAGACTAGACTGATTCGGAGAGGTCGTGAGTTCGACTCCCTCTGGTGACACCAATTTTCACTGCAGTCAAATTTTGCATCAGAGTTAAAGTTTTCATTTAATATAAACCGACTGAATTCCGGAAATGAAGACTCATAATATTCCCAAATTCCGGATAGATGCGTGGCGTCCTATTAGAGTTATCAAGTTTTGTGAATTGAAAAAAAAATCGAACGCTTTTAAAAGGGAAGAAGAAGAAAAATATTTTTTAATTCCCCCCCCCCCAAATTTAGGGATTTTTGAATGTGTTTTGAGCGGATTCTTTCTGCAGGGCTTCAATGTCTGTTAGAGAGGCGGCGTGTTGTCTGCCCAACTTTATACGAAAAGTTTTTACGTCTCAGATCACCTCTCTGTAGATTTTCTTAAGTTGCCTTCCAAGAGGGGTTTAAACATTCTTTTGTGGAGCACCATCTCACCTGTTACACGCTTAACTGCCTCGCCTCTCCGGAAAACTCAACCCCTGGAACCTGATTTTTTCTCAGACTCATTAAATAAAGAATATCACTAATGATTAACATTCTTGTCTTTTATTTCAATAGATGAATTAACTGAAGTTCTACTCTTTTATTTTTATCATATAATTTGTCACTTTCGTATTATTTATTAATGCTTTGTAAATGTATGACTTTTGCCCGTTAACTTAATACTATAGACAAATAAATAATAACTTGGTTCTTTGTTTTCAAAAATTGTTTAACTTTCCCCTCCATATAGTAATTTTTGACCGCGCAAGCTAGCAAAGACTAAAATATTTTGTTTTATTGTAGAACGAAAGAAATTTGACTGATGTAGGTTTGGAGGGAGTAGTTGTAGAGAAGTTGTAAGGCCAGTGGAGGCATAGTTCCAAAAATCGGGATACCGTCAAATCCTATAGCCTTAGTATGGGATTTTGATATTGCGTTAAGAACAACAGATGGGATTAGATAAGAAAGTAAGACATTGGATGAATTATGGGGTGGCCATATTGGCAACTCTTTCAGAATTGGTTGTCAGCCTTTGCTGGGTTCCAGGACGCATGGGAGTAGTAGGCAACGAGAAAGCAGTCACCCTTGCGAGGAAAGGAACTGCTACACCGCTGGTAGGACCGAACCCGTCTGTGGCATGAGAACCTTCACTATTAATGTGTATCTGATAGAAGGACAAAACTAAAGTGAACAAACAATGACAAATTATATAGAAAAAAATTATAAAGTGAATTCATAAGGCAGAAGAAAATAAAATTGCCTATTGGATCTTTAAAGAATCGTGGTATAATTTCGCTCTACTCTACAAGGGTCTATGGATGCCCTAATGGCCCTCGGCACCTCCTTCGTCGTTCCCACAATAAGTGGTCCGTCCCGCCCCCGGCCAAACCTCCGCTCCTTAGATGTCATCCTCTAATTTACGTCAATCCAGGGGGTGACAAATGTTAAATGACTTAATCTATAAAGAAGAGCATACAAAGTTTTAAATGGTGTTCGAGCGATTTATACACTACTGTCTTTATTTTTATTTTGTATTATTTAAAAAAAAATTAAACGAGGACTCGCAACAGCAGAGGTCATATAAACCCTCAGGGTGAAGGTGTTTTTAAAAAAAAGCCCATTTGTAAGTATGTCGGGTTCGAATGCAGCGGCGCTGGATTCGAACCCTGGACTTTACCTTACAGTGATGAGCGCCATGTCAAAGACTAAACCTTGCGGCCACCGACGCCTCTTACTGTCTTTATTAGAATTATTCCTCTGCTAATTACTCATATAGATAAATTATGTGTTGTGATTAGCCAGCGTTAATCGATAAGTATTCATAAAACGTGAGATGCGGTCTGGTGTGATGAAGGTTTAAGAAAAACATTTTCTTTATCTTGCCGACGTTTCGATCTTTATTCAGTTCATCTTCAGAGCCTGGGATTTACAAACATTGTTTACATTTAGAAAATACAATTTGGATGTGGAACAGTGTTCATGACTGAAAAAATTGTGATGAGTTTTATATCAAAAGAATTTTTTATTTATTTCGTTGATGAAAGAGAAATGAAACCATTCTTGGAATAAGACACTAGTCACCCAAGCTTTGGTGTATGATCTCCAAAAAACTGGGAGCTCATCATTCCTTTTTCCCTTAAGGGCTCTTGGGTTTTGGGATCTGTAGATCAACGTCGCCTTTAAATTGTAACCACCAGATTCATTTGCACAAAGTAATAAGCTGTACGATCTTTGGCCGCCTTAAATCCTGGAGCTGTTGTTTCTGCTTTTGAAATGAACGTGCGATTCGGCATCTTCTTCCAGAAAAGTCCCGTCTCGTCAGCATTGAAAACTTACTGAGGTGAGTATCCATTGTCTTCTATGATTTTTTGGAGTGTCGTTGGAAATTGTTCCGCTGCTTTATGTTCTGCTGATGCTGCTACTACAAATAATTTCAAGTTGTGTAAATTGAGACGTTTTTTGAAATTCTCAAACCACCCTTTGCTGGCTTGGAAATCGCACTTGGAATCAAAATTTTCATCATGTAGTTTTTTGCCTATCAATGCCGCGCTCAATGGCAATCTCTTTTGCGCCATGTCTTCTATCCATAGTTCCAATGCGTTTTCAGTTTCTTCCAGCCCTTTGTTTCGAATTTGCCGACGGTGAAGAAGAAGCTGCTAAACTGTCCCTTATAGAGGTCTCTTTTGACTTTATGGAACGAACGGTTGATTCAATTTTTTTTTGTTTACTCAAGTGTTATTTTTCCGCGAATACACAAGTCCGACCTTCCGTGAATGTTAAATCTTATCTCATTTTTTCATATGCGAATAGTTAAAACCGCAAATGTCAAACCCGCGAATGTTAAGGTTCGTTGGATTTTGAAGGGGTCGGGAGGGAAGTCGCTATAAAAAAAGACACTTTTGTATAAGGCGTCGGCTTCTTTGTGTTGAAACGCTCTCACTGGCTACTGAAGATGATCTCAATAAAGATCGAAACATCGCCACGATAAAGAAAACGTTTTTCTGATAACATCACACGATTTCTAAATAATTATATGAATTATAGTTTACTTATACATTGACTATTTTTTATTAACTTATTAACTTGTTCTAATTTATTTTTTAAAAAATGGAAGGGCGTAGGGGATTGAGTCCCTATTTAGCAGGGAATATAGAACAAACTAAGAGTGACTTCTTTGCAAATTTAGAAATGTTTAAAGAAAAATAATAAATAACCTTTCTTTAATGAACTCTTCTTAAATTAAAGGCCTATAAAGGCGATTAAAGTAACACTGACCGTTTTTATAGATATAATTTTAATAAATTGTTCATGGTCGGTAACGGGATTCCGCCAGAATCGGCGAGGATGGGCAAAAAACAAAAAATAAATATACAAACCTTATTACTGAAAGAAGGGCGAAATAAATTATAAGAAATAAAAGCCATCTTACACCATGAAATTAAATTTATTTACAGTCTTGTGGTATCATAATATGTATAAAAAATTACCTTTTATGTTTATTATGACACGTTCGTACCAATAATAAAATTCTAATCACATACATTGATTTTGGATAAGTGGACAAACAGTTTAAAGAAAATGGTTTTATCCTTATTCCCCATTTTTAAAATTTTTAAATTTTTGTAACGATATAAATATCTTATACATACAACATTTAACAGCAAATATATCTTTAACCTCCTATTATATTACATGTAATATCGGTCTTTTTTATACATGGGTTGATGAAGCTGTGAGATTTTAGTTTTTGATATTTCTGCTGAAACTCACGTGGACAGGAATGGTACAAATTATAACCTTGTTTGGTCTAATTAATAAATAAAAAGGTTTGGTACATTTAAACATATTTGCTACTCATCTAAGGCAAATTTTTGCTTTGACAGAGCGAAATAAAGACATTCAAATATGAAATTGGTGAATTGTTTTTTCATGAGTCTCCTCTCGCAAAACACATCCATCCTATTTACAAATTATGTACAAACAATTTATTTTTACACATTATTATATAATACTCCGCTCTTCGACTTCCGTTACTTGGCGCTAATAATTCAAATTAATTACTAACAACTAGTAAAAGTTGAAGGTACGGCTGAAGGGGGTTTTCAATTACAGAAACGATACACATCGATCTTTGAATCGATAGTCAATACATAACAGACCAGACGAGAACGGGGCCGAGAAGTGGTTTGTCCCGATTCGAGGACATTTTTGCCGGTATTGTTACAGTTGTGCTGAATTTAGAGGAGTCAGCTTGATATGCTGGAAGCGAGGATAGCACAGAATAGGAGGAGCCCTGTTGGCAACCGGTTCGGTGCTGAGCCGTGCTGCATCGCCGCCGGTGTTTCACCTTAAAACAAAAATCAAATTACCAAACCATCAATAGCAACAAGAAAAAAAATTGAATTAAATGAAAATGTATTTTTATACGAAAATATTGCGCTTTAGAAAAGATATAATCGTAATATATATAATAATAAATATAATCAAAACAAACACCAACTTTCAAATTAAATACAAAACAATTATCTGATGTGTCTTATGTAACTAAAAGTTGTAACTAAAAAACTTTAGACTTACAAAATGGAAATTAAGTGTCCGAATAACATGTTGATCAAGAATAAAATACAATAGAATACACACACACACAAAAAAAAGACCACCTGATTTTTTCCCGAAAAGATGACCAAAATTGAAAAAGTTTCTCTGCCATTTAAGTCACAAATCTCTACTATGTCTCATTTTAATAAAAATTTCACGATCTAATCGTTGTATGCAATACAAAATGGAACTGAAAAGCCGTCAACTTACACAATGAAAATTATAGAAGAACATGCAAAAAAATCATCTTGTTGACCAGTAATAAAATCCTCTGCATATATAAGCCAGGTCCCATGTTTTAGAAAACTCAGAAACATGTTGATTAATCCTAGAGCGGCGCCTTATAGAATCGATAGAAAATTTTAATAAGCTTTAAAATGGTTACCTTCCATGAAGGACGTGGATTCGAACCCCTCTCGTGACACTAATTTTTCATCTCAACCAAAAACCTTAGATTAAATAAATTATTTGGCATAATTAATATGGTCTATTATAAGCAAATATGGATTAAATTTCGAAATAATGAGACCGTGATGTGATTTAAAACACAGATAAAATATCCATTTCCCGAGGTGGCCATTTTTTGTTGTAAAAACCATGTTTTCGGTATTTTTATTTGATTTTGATGACATTTTAAACGTTTATCAATTAATTTCCCTTTATGATATAGTAAACCGTTTTTTTCTGCAGTGAAAGTTTCTTACAGTATACATGATAGTTCAATGTATGGATCTGGGCGTGATTTACTTTAGAATTAGTTGTTAAAATGACACTGCAATTTCCTTTGGAGAAGATTAAGGGAACGATCGAAAGCTAAACAAATCACAATATAAAATAGAAATATGTAATATACCACACCTGATCCATACCTTCAAATTTTAATATTAGTTGGCCTATATCCATCTAAATCTTTCATACAATACATGAAAATTGATAACTACCACAGCAAATAAAAAAAATCACTTGCTTCATAGACAAAAAATGGCCAATTGTGGAAATTCACTATATTTATACAAAATGTTATAATTCTATACTGCCAAATGGACAAAGATTGGTTTCCAGTAATTTATTTTTAGATGCGTTTCAATAGGATAAATGGAAGGATTTATAGAAAATTACGATTTAGTGGCATAAGGAAAAAGACCAATGAAGTCCATGAAAACAACATATTTGTTTTAATTTGTTGAAAACTATGTAAAAGGAAATTGTTACAAATTAATATTCATGAAATTAACACAGAAATTTTAAACCCAAAATCGCCAAGAAGTGTTACTCGGAATTGAATAAAGCAGGATTAAGAGTAAACCTCGGCAAAGAGGTTCAAAAGAATGTTTTTATTATTTACAGGGCAGTAAATTCTAAAGAAAAATTGTGACACTGGAGCTTTATTTTAAATACTGTTGGCTAATTCAATAATTAGTCACTTAATTTAATAGTTTGTCTTTCTTTCATTTTCTCTATCTTTGTTCCCATTAAAATATCATAGGTCAATTAAAACATATTCATACTTTTTAAATGATTAAGTACTCTATGTTTGGCGAATCTCAAAAGAACTGGATGTACTGTGGAGAGCCCAACCGTACAAGTACGTTTAAATTATGCACAACCAACGGTGGCACATGTTTCACCTTGACGTTATCCCTTCAATCGTGCTAATAAATATATTCACAGAGAGTAAAAATCACGCATTCAGTAACCTAGTTTACATAATTGTTTCGACAGGCCTGTGGATGATCAATATTTTACACAAACCGTGATCATACAGACCTAAGCACTCACGCAAATAAATACATTAAAACAATCGGGTTGACTCCGCGGTTTGAAATTAGTCCAGTGACTATCACTTTACTACACTTCAAGTAAAGCATGTAAAAACAAATTATCAAGACTACATTGGTCGTTACTCTATCACAGACAGCCCCAAGCATTCACGTTAATCAATAAATTCGATCCAAGAAATATTATTTGAACCAAGATATGAAAGAGCTACCTGTATCTAGTTCCGGCCATGCTGCCGATATATGTTTAACTGACACTTATGCGTTGTATAAAGGGCGTATATATAATTTAAAATAGAAAGAAAATAGAGTATTTTCACGATTTATTTTGTTTTTTATCACCAAAGAAGAACTGCATTTCAGACTGACAAAAGTTTGGTCATGACGCATTAGAAGGTATGTTTGATCCAGAAGCGAAAAATTTGATTTGGAAGATGCAAAGTGCTCTGGTCGCCCTCCAAACATTGATCTTGACCAAATTTAGACATGAGAAAACTCATGTACTCTTAATACCTACAAACATTTCAAGATAGGAGAAAAGTTGGATAGGTTTAACTGAGAAATTGTTTCAAATTGATTGAAAATTTTTATTGAACCACATGTTCATCTGCGATTCCCTCATAAAGAAAAAAAAAGATCCATGACTGGTAACGAAATGTGCGCCGTCGGAATCCATGTTTACAAAGAGTAATCCTGGGCAATTGGCAGTGACCCTATGTTAACAACTAGTGGGATCCTACGGTTACATTGGTACCGTTAGGTGCCACTACCGGTTCTGGAATCGCACTGCCCTATGGCCACAGACATGTTAGCTCGACTAGGTCTCACCAATCACTAAATTGATGATTGTGTGATGACACGATCATGTTTTGAGTACATTTTAAAGACTGGGAGGAACTTACTAGAAGAATACCTCACACTACAACATAGGCCCGCAGCTTGGAGAAGCTCGCCCTTTAGGGGAGCTGTGTAGAGGGAAACCTACGAACCCGTTTGGTATCACTACCGTTTCTGGAATGTTCTCGTCCTTCACTCTACAGCGAAAAAGATCAGAGCCAATGCTATGTATATAAACAGTGAACCAAACTGGCCTCAGACTCGTCAACCCGACGATGTCTGACGAATCCCTGAACCCCAAATGTAAGATTATATACCAACAAGGCAATGTGTATTTGTTAGGAATGGAAGAGGATGCTCAACTATGAGTTCGCTCAATGAAATCGTTAATTCTACTGTATACTGCACAAAAATGGAGCGATTAAAGTGATAAATTGGTCAAAAACGTCCTGCATTAGCTAATCGGAAGGGAATTTTACACTTTTCGCAAAAGCGGCAGAAATTGTTGGCTGGGCGGTGCTATTCCATCCAGCTATTCACCTGACACATTTTAATTTCTTTCACATTTTAAGTTATTCTGTGCTTGAAAACTGTAGAAAGCCAAGCTTAAGCTCAAATTGCAGAGAAGTCCTGATCAGTACTTCAAAATTTCATGGAAGATGGCAACACATAATGGAACAAGGTGGTGCATGTAGTGCTTACGAGTACCAGAAATTTTCATTGCTTGCACTAATTAGCCTGACATGGTATACGGGAAATTTATACCTTATCAGCCAGTACACTTCAGCCAACGGATTCAATCATGACATATTTTTTTCTTTTAAGAACCCTCATATTGTAGTTAACAATTTATACAAATTCGATACAAAATTTAAAAATACATTTAAATTTGAATAAATGTTAACCACTAAAAACCCATCAATTATGACCCTAACCATTCTACTCATCTTTATTTAACCTTTTTTCTACAAAACCGATGATATATTAAAGCCAGTCACCGGATAAGCATTTACCCTAATTACGTTTAACCCAACGACATTATAATTAATTGCTACCTGCCAAGCTTTTATACAGGATTTCTAGATAATTTTTTTAAAGACGTTTTTTAAGGTTATGCTTTGTTTATCGGTTTATATAAACATAAATACTGTAATACTTAATGGTCCGATTTTACGCTTTACATCACCGTTATTTTCTTGTCTAGGTATTGCTTTTAGCCATCGTCTAGGAAGTATAACCACTGGCTGAAGTAAATAATGTAAAAATGACATTTTTTTCGTAGAAAGCTCATTTAGTATTTTATTAAATATTTATGAACGTTATACAACCAGCATCCTGACCTGATGAAGTTATAAACGAAATGCAATTAAAGTATTCGTAAGTCATTAAACTAAGTAATAAGCTTTGCAAAAATAATTATGTTATTCCAAAAAATTAGTTATAATTTATTCCAGACGGATTTGGGGAAGTTGTCTCCTTTTATAAGAAAAAGTAACGCTGCGTTTAACGGAAACTTTCCAGCTAAAATCACCGTGTCTTATTAAATTTTTAGTAAAACAATGTCAAATATTTAGTATTCAGAAATAAGAAACGTTCAACAAAAATATAATTCTGGGAATTTAAACAAATATTTTCCGTTTGTAGTTACTGTCAGTAGTTAAGTTTCAAAACTAAAAAATGAAACTCCTCCTTTTTTACAGGGACTGTGGTGATACTTTATTTTTCATTTATTTACTTATTTTTTTAATTTAAACGTTTAATAATTATTCGGAAATCGTGAGATGCGGTCTGGTGTGATGTAGGTTTTAGAAAAACTCCGACCTTTATTGAGATCATCTTCAGGGCCTGAGATTTACAAACATTGTTTAAATTTAACAAATACACTTAGGAAGTTGAAAAAAGGTAATTTATACAATGATAAAATACTTATTCAGATATCGTGAGGTGTGGTCTGGTGTGATGTAGGTATCAGAAAAACATCACACGAGACCGCATCTCACGATATCTGAATAAGTATCTATTAACGGTAACTAATCTCTACACATTGTAAAAAATATTTTTTATATTCCATAAAAGTATTTATACTAACTGTTTGTAAATCCCAGGCCCTGAAGATGATTTCAGTAAAGATCGAACGTTCGCACGATAAAGAAGAAGTTTTTCTGAAACCTCCATCAAACTATCACGATTTCCGAATAATCATCGACTAACGATCACTAATCACCACACGTTTAACGTTATGCGTTAACCGAGGCCTCACAATTTTGTTCATAGTGAGACTTACGTTGGGCTTTTTAAATATAATTTTTTTAATTGTAGAAGTGATCCGCTTTCCTTTGATACGGCCCACTGAGAGTAATTATTTGGGGGATCAGTAATTTTTGTACAAAGGTTCATAAAAGAGCAGAACAAAGACAGGATGGATCAAAGGGAACTGTCGACATGTTTTTGATTTTCGATTACTACAAATTCAAAGGCAAGGTTCGACAATGGCCGCTAATTTCCCACGCTGTAAATGGGTAATATTGTCATCGCTTATCGGTTCGAGGCAGGTCATTTTGATCAGCAAACCCGTCCATTAGCCGATTCTACTGTTGGCAGTCCGTTTGTGCGAAACAAAGGGCTAGGTTATCGAACGGCGATAAGGTGTCATAGGCCAAACACGGCCTTTTGATTGGGTTGAAGCAATCAAAACAAGCAGATACGGTTGCACCCTTTGACTAGACGCCGTAACTGCTTTTCGATTGCATAAAAGTGACTGCTTCGACTTAAATAATCGGCAAACAAATCGCGTTTCCTTATCGCTTAGATTGGAAATTTCCTTGTAAAATCGAATCAACCTACCAGTAATCACGACGACGGAAACAGACGTCACCGCCTTGTCGCCCAGCGAACAGGTGTAGTTGCCAGAGTCCATGGGGCGAACGTTGGCGATGAACAGAAGGCTTTTCGCACCGTCTGGCAATATGTCAGTTTTCACGCTGAAATGAAATACAACATCATATTAAACCACATCATATAATTCAGAAAATGATAGTACACAAGTAGACAAATTTTATTTTAATAAATTTAACACGGTAGATTCTTAGGTAATATTAAAAATCTATTTTACTGCCTTTTTCTCGCATACTTTTTACAATTTCAATCTCAAACTCAGTATGTTTTCTTTGTTCTCTTTGTTCTGTCGTAATATCTCTCCCTCTCTCTCATTCTCGTTCTCCATTCTCCGTCTTTATCTTACGGTCTATCCCCTTCTAAGTGTTTATCTGACGATCATTCTTATTCACCCTTTCGTTCTCTCATTCTCACTCTTAGTCCTTTTTTTCTCTCTCTCGCGAACTCATGCATTCCCTTAGACTTTACAAGTCTATTGCAAATAATAAACTAATGTAGCTCTCTTTCTCGCTGACACTCTCCTTCTCTCGCTGCCTCTTGCTCTCTTACTCCTGTCTCCCTCTTTCTTCATTTAATTGTTACTTTCTCTCACCCTCCCTATCTAACTTACTCTCTCACGTTCTCCCTTTCCTACTATCCTCTCACTTTTATTCTCGCACTATTTTTCTCTCTATCATTTTTCTCTCTTTTATTATATTTCTCGATTTTCTTTACTGTTTCTCCAACTCTCGCATAACGTTAGTCTTTTCACAAGTATGTTTAACATAATACACTAAATTAAGGTGTTTAGTTAAGATAGAAAAGCCAATGTCATGAGCGCGATTCGAACCCATGATGTTGGGATAGATACGCCGCCGCTCACCTCACGACGTCGCAACAGTTCGAGTGGTAGAGCTGCGGCGAGTTCAGCGGAGGTTTCTGGGTTCGAATCCTGCTCATGACACTACCTTTTGTATCTCAACTAAAAACCTTAATTAAATGAAAGTTGTTAGTTAATAGGTCAAGCGGAAAACTAGTGAATATAACACATTGATTTAGATGTCTCCACTCTCTCGCACTATCCCTTCTCTCACTCTCTCTCTCTCTCTCTCTCTCTCTCTCTCTCTCTCTCTTCCAATTTCTTTCTCTCTCTTTTTTCTCTCAATCTATTTTTCTATCTGTCTCCCTCTCGCCCCTCTTTCTCTCTCTGTTTCTTCCTCTCACTCTTACTTTCTGTCACACACCCTCTCTCCCACTTCGTCGGCTATCTTCTATTTTTGCTAATCATTTACACACTGCTCATTTAACTTCTTCAAAAAATGAAGTTTATTTAACTTCATAACTTTAGATAAATATAACAAAAATAATAATAAAATAATAAAAACCTACTTTGTAATGAATCTAATTTTGCACAAATAAAATGTAGTCATATTTGATTATTTAAAAAACTTGGTCTACGCCGGGGATTCGAACCCAGTACCGCTAGGGTGGCAAATACTAGACATACATCCACCACTTGCTCGTCGCATCTTATAAAGTTCATCGTATTTTCATTTTAATTGGTTTGTAACCGACGAAAAGAAACATAAATTAAAGTTATAATCGGTGGATTTCTGGCATTTTTAATCAGTCCATTTTCAAAATTCATTTTGACCTTCCCTTAACCTAGACTTTGTCTATCCTAAGTTTATATACATATAATGTATCCATAATCCATTTACAATTGTTTCATTTTTTGAACTATTTTTTCTGAATTGTTCTCTATTTGACTATTTTATATGGCCTTCGTTTTGGGAGAATATCAGTCATATATTTTGATAAAACTTATACTTGCTACGTGCATTTGCAATTATTTAAATAGTTCTTCAATAGAAAATGACTTATACACTCTAAGGAATAAATCGTTCTGAAAACAAAATGTGCCGACTGAGAATTCAGTGTTTTTGAGAATTCCATTCCGCCCATCTCTGGGAGCAAGGTGTGTCCCAGGCTAATTTATAACCAAGGGCAACAATCGGCACGTCATCTTCAATTAGGAAAAGAAACATCGCCCGTCCTGGCACCGGGCCATCGTACGATCGAGTGTACACTTGGAGCACTATCTGGCACTTTCCGATCCAGTGACAACTGAGATGGTTTGTTACACCCGCACCGACGGAAGATAAAACAAAGTAATAAAAACATTTTCCCTTTTATTCGTCCCTGAAAACTCTTAATGTTTTACCACGGGAGTACAAAGCACCGGCTATTTATGAGTTCTCTGTTGAAGCTGAAGTGAAATGTATCCTATTGTAACGGAGGTGATTACTTTTTATGGTTTTGGGCATAAGGGAGGGAATGACACAAATTTTGGTAACGAACAAAACAACCACAGCCTGCCAAGAGATTTAAAAGCAGTATGAGAAAGCATTTTCATCAACATACTTCATATACTATGACATATTAATTTATATATTAACTGTGAAAATACAAAGTTGTAAAATAGCACATCAATTTGTGTTTCTTTAAACTTTATTAAAAATAATTGGAACGAAGTCACGATAGCTCAAGTGGTAGACCAACGGAGTATTTAGCCGAAGGTCGTGGGTTCGAATCCCGCTCATGCACTAGCATTTTCATTTCAACCAATATCTTAAATAGTAATTAATTGATTGAAAAAGTTATTTGGTCAATTGGATCAGGAAATATAATTGTTTTAATAAGTATCTGGAGAATACTAATTACATGACATTTGAAAAATGGCAAAAACGAGGAAAAATTCGAAAGATTGTACGAATGCTCAGGTGGTAGAGCAGCGGCGTATTTTATAAGTCTAATCGAAATTTTGTTCCACTGAGTCCAGCAATGTAATTAAAACAAAAACGGTCTTATTATTAATTTTTAGTTGTAAATGAAATGAAATTGTTCTTTGTAAAAGAGAGAGAGAGAGAGAGAGAGAGAGAGAGAGAGAGAGAGAGAGAGAAAAGACTATTCTTGGAACGAGCTGTCACTCAGTGTGTAGACTGCATAGCAACACCGTAATCCCACCATCAAAAATTACCGTAAATTCCAAGAGAAAATTTCTATACTTATATGCAAACTAAATCTGGCAAATTCTCGCCGTTCAGAATTTTACATAGATTCTTTCCGTCCAAGCTGAATTTCTAAACGATCTGGGTCGGAAATTTCTAAGAGAGAATGGCCGATCAGGAATGTGGTAGGCCAACTTTTCCCCAGTACTGCGTAGGACACAGATGTCCGTAGGATTTGCAGTTTAAGTTAAGGGGAGTAACTTCTACAATTGTGGAATTGAAAAACATCTTGAGTTAACGGAAGAGAGGACTTCATCTATCTTCATGATACTGGAAGGTGTCATAGGCCAGCTTGAGAAACTTTGTACGTTTGGTGAGTTGAACTATAATCAGGATAACTAAGTTCTCTGTGGTAAGTCACGTGATGTCTGTGAGTAAGGCCAAATTGACATACTTACCAACTGGGCGTTTAACGTACCCAGAGTACGTGCATCTTCTGGGTCCCAGGGCACAGGGTGTAGAAGACAACGAAAAAGCGGACACCCTGCAAGGAAAGGGGCTGATTTACCGCTGATAGGACCCGAGCTCCTCTATAGCATAGGAAACCACACTATCAGTGAGTAACACAGATAGAACGACAAAACGAAAATGAAGGAATAATAGAATTCACTCATTGGACACAAATAATCCAAGAATCTTGGAAGATTTTGGAAGGAAAGAAGTTACAGAATGAGTCAAAGGAAGCAGTAAAAACTGCGAATCTTACCAGAACACTGCACGCTAAATGGGCATTTAAAAAATCTTGGAATAATTCAAGACAGAAGATGCAGATTCAGCAAAAAGAGACAGAGGGGATATAAACACACCTACTAACAAACTGTCGTGCCCACAGGAAGAAGTGTTTTGGGATGTACATTGTTACCTTAGGAGGGATTCAACCATTGGAACATGGACTACTAAATCAAGTTCCTAGACGAAATAGGACTCACTGGTGTGATTTAGGCAGAGAACGTGGTATACAATAGCTTTGAAAGGGCGCATTGTCGCGCAGCCCGACCAATAAATCTACATCTACATATTCTCAGGGTACGTTTTGCTCAAATGGCTTCCAATTATTAAACATGGTTTGGGTAGAGTTGCGATTTTTTCAGACAAGATAAATGACATTCTAGGGTGAAGATAAATAAATGTCGTTTTGTTTTCAGACCTAGGAAAAAATTTAGAATACTAAGAAGAAAGGATACATTTTTTAGAAAAAAGGTTTGGACAGTTCAACAACATGACAAATCACGGTGGTTTTTCAATTTTTTTCTTCCGCTCCAAACGCCATGGTCTTTACAGTCGATGCTAATTTTACGATTACTGTAATCCCCCTCTCCTTAGTTGTCACTGGGGCCATCGTTCAGGACGTTAAGAGTTTCTCATAAATTGTGTAATTGTTTTGGTTTTTTCTTGAGGACTGGAAGAGATTCGAATTCGGTCTTATGTGACTGTTTCTCTAACGTGTTCCATGTGTGAGCTATTCTCTAGTTTCTCTTGCAACCTCTATCTTTCACTCTATAAACCCTCCTCCGCACACCAGGGCGAAGGAACAAAGAAAGTAGTGGGATTGGGGCCCGAAGTCCAACTCCTTGACACCTGGCTATTCGAAGCCAGAAGGGTATGTTCCCTTATTCTTTCTTCCTTCCGCTTCCTTAAAATATTTTACCGTTACGTTGAATGCACTTACGACAATTAACTATTAAAGAAAATAAAAAATGAATTATTTCTATAAACAAAATAACGCACAGTAAATTCCGATTCTCTCAAGTCTAAAAATAAAATAATCCTTCGTTTTAAGGATTATAACCACCTTCAAACGTGGAACGCGTGGCTGTGGAATTCGCCGGATGCGCAGCGGCTCCGGTCAGACGAGGAACGCGTGGCGAGTAGTGAAGGTGGCTTTTTCATCGTCCTCTTGTTCTTACCTGTTTTTTGGCGATCTCTTTTACCGAGAAGGAGGACATCATTTGGATTTGACGGTCTATTTTGCGGAAGGCCATCGGAGGGACATCGCTTCGAAGCGGACAAGGAGTTGCAACGTTATAGCCCGGAATCCGTTCAGCGCGCTCCAGGACTAACCTCTGTGCACAGAGTATTTCATTTTATTTTATTTCTTTCTACAAATGTCAGTACATTTGCAGTTATTGCCGGCATAACATTCATTTCTTTTCTTGATCTTTACCAAACAGGCCTTGTTCAAGATTGTTAGCCGATATTGTTTTATCATAACTTTAACAAAAAAAAAGGATTTTATTTTATTTTTTTTCATTCTGATTTTTCCAAAAAAGGAATTTTAAAAAAGGATTATTATTTTTTCTATTTCTGTACTACCCAAAAGGATTTTATTTTATTTTTTTTATTCTGATTTTGCCAAAAAAAGGAATTTAAAACAAAAAGGTGATTATTTTTTTTTCTATTTCTGTACTACCTTTTTTTAACTGAAACAACTGTCCTGAGACCACGTCGCTCGTTCCTTTATTACAGGATGGATTCAAAACCGTACATTTATTGAGATGATTCAGCTCTTTTCATCGGTCGCCGGTCTGTTCACCTTATTTTCCCATAATTCCAAGCATAAACTATGACAGGTTTTGGGAATTTCGCCTGCCAACGATTGTTACATAACAGAAATGACGAATTGTTCTTCTTATTATTGTCAATTATAACATTCAATAAAAAACAAAGGCCTGCCTTTCTTCACTTCGTTCATATATAACGAGTAACAACATAACAGTCGACATAACGAGAATTTTATTATTTTTTCTTGTAAACGAGTGAATAAATCAAAAATTAACATTCTATAAACAAATAAAAATACATATATAAAATAAAATAGTTATTTTTATTAAACATAAAAGAAATTAACATATTTTTTCCTCATAGGTAAACATGAATTTTTTGTAACTAGCTAAATCTGTAAATAACGAAAAAGCTAAATTATTCAATGCTGGAAAATGGGACCTCAGAGTGCTGAAATTTGAATAGGCGAGAAGGCGGAATGGGCGGACACCGGATGCATTGGAGAGGTGATTGTGAAGCTCCTGGAGCGAATACTGGCTGGAAGGGATGAAGTCACCTGTCAATTTACTGAGCTATGATACCGAAAAAAAATTAAAAATTAAGAAGCGGTCGATGACGTGTTGATACAGGAGTGGAGTAGCTAGTAGATTTTTCCTTCAGAGTTCATCGCTCACTCCGTAAAGTGAGCTAACTTTTTCGACCAGCTCGCCAGCGGATCCTCATCACTACTTAGGATGTCGTGAAAAAGGATGTTCCTTAACTCACTCAATTTTACTCTGTACGAACTCATTTGAAACCAACTTTAGTGGTTACTGACTTACGCTTACTTGGTAACCATACAGTCAACTTAAAGTGACAAATTACTGACCAAAAAAATGTTATTACTTATTAAAAAAAAATTCCCTCTCTGGCTTATTATAAGTACAGATTTGCCTTATCAAAGCAACTTAAATGTCTTATAATTTGCAATTTCTAGTTAACGATTTAATTAAACGAATCTGATAAATATAAGAATTTAGCTCTCGGAGCTTCCCGAATTAACGAATTAATTGAATTCTATTTTTTTACATTTTTCAGAAATAATATAGTAGTATGTGTTTATATTACTTTATTTGAATGCATATAATTTATTAGCGTGAGAAGAAGAGATTGTGAGAGACCCCGCAATAAGGGAAATAAGTGTGTGACGTCTGAAGAGTAAAGTAAGTTATCAGCGAGAATGGATTGGATTCAATCCCTCGCCAAAAAACATCAGGTAGGGGTTCCAATCTCTGGAGGGGGGGGTGAATGTGACTACACATCAAGGTTTACGGGGAAATATATGTGTTTTATGTTTTGTTCTGCAGTTGACAATCTGAGATAAAAACGAGAGGAGCAAATGAGCATTTTAGGATATTTCATATGAAAAAAGAGAGCCAGTGAAAGATAGATACGCTCAAATGGCTACAGGTTCAAAAATACATGTGAAAGACCTGAAATTGAAATGAAAACACACAAAGGGCCGGCGTTGGATGGATGTGGATGGGTGGATACCAGGGACTGGAGGAGTTCCCTCCTGAGCACTGCAGCTGTACAGCTTATTGTACTATACCCTGGCTCCATTTTTGGGGGAGGGCTCACAACAAAGTGAACTTGAGCCCCCGTTGTACCAGTGTTCTTCCATCGAAGAAACTCATTTTTGAAGGGGGTTGGGACCAGGTTCAGGGTCGCTGAGATCCGGTCCCGCCCCTTCCATTGATGAGTGCCGTGTCAATTTGTTATAATTGAGGCCACCGGTCCCCTTAGGCGTCAGAAAAATTCCATAGGCGACGGTGGGGATCGAACCCACGACTGCGGGGTCGACTAGCCGAGAGTCTGACGCCTTAACCACTCGGCTACCGCGGCCCCTCCCGGCGTTGACTTCAGCTGTTTGTCGGCTCCTAATTTTCCTACATTATCATTTTTTACGACAAAGGAAATAGCCGACCAGATGAGAGACCGAAAATTGACGACTAACCCCCCCCCCCCCAACGCATACCACCTACCGATAACCTACGGATCCAACGACATATAATCCCTAATCAGACAAGATGACTCACAGTTCCTCACTGAAAATCGCGCTATACCGAAACGCATTTGAGTAGTTTAACACACGAGGGATGACGGATCCAATACGTGACCCTATGCCCGATCAGCAAGCCATGAACAGCCAAATACTTTTTGTAAAAAGTTAAAAACAAGAAGTAATTGTACATTGCTTTCCACTTTTTTAAATTTTCAGTGTAAATAAGTGTATACAAATTGTGGTTATAAGGTTGGCACTTGAGTCCTTATAAAGTGGCTGTCCTAAAAACATTTCTTGGATTGCTTTGAGGTAGAACAGGTCGTACGTCTAGCCATCGTCAACACAAAGAGAGATTTATTTTGAGAATTTATGACACGATAAATCACAGCGGAAAACTTTTCCATTCCTGGTTTCTGGAATTGTTTTGTGTTCGGTGTGAATCCTCTTCCGTTTAAAAAAAAATTGTTCCAGAAGCAGTCGGAAAAACTTAAATTCGAAGTTGATATGTTGTGCGGGAAATTGACGATTGGAAATATTTCATCTTGTGTATCCTGAACCTGTTTGGAGAAAAAAGAAAAATAAGGGTATATTTATGCAAGATTTTCGTTTAAAAATCGCTCACGTAATATTTAAAAATCAACAAGCAGCAAATTTCAGCGTTAACTTTTTTTGTAATGTGAACAATAATAATTTCAATGTAATTTTTCTTTTTGTCAGTCTTTTTATAAATTTTTTCTTTCTAGGAAATGGTCTGATTCAAATTATAGGAATTGGGCAACTCTCAATTCTCTCGGAGTGTTTTGAAAAAAAAAAGAGAAAGATAAATTAATGTTTCTAACCTAAAATTTAATGAAGCATTGAATTGATGTTGGATTACAGGCTAACGTTTAGATCATAATAGAATCAATTGGTTCGGAAAGCATTGAAAAAATTAAAAAATATATTTTGTGAAAACAGCACGGTTTCAATTTTTTAACGAAAGAACGAATGATTGTTCGTATAAGTAAAATCCAATGTGTTGAAAAACTAAGTACAATTTGTAAATTAATATAGGAATTATAATGAAACAAAATTAATTCAATTAATGAGTATTTTAGGCCTTTTGCATTGTATATAGTTATTTATGTATGTGTTTATGGTTTACGCCTATTGATTACAGTGCAGTAGTACTGACGTTTTTCAATAAATAAAACTGTTTGTTTTATAAATTAGACTTAACTCTTGAAGAAAGTACGCTTGTTATTTATTGACGAGAAATGACGCGTGTAAACCCCCTTAGGATTTAATTGTGTAAAACAAATAATCGACGGATCGTTCCCGTAATTTTAATCCATTGAGGAGAAGTATCAGTTATCACCTAAAAGGTCGAATTACGGCTAACAATCAAGAGCTATTACTGTTACTAATAATCTGCCAAACTGTTCGGGACCTGTAACAGGCGGGTATGAAACATATTAATGTAACACATAACTTAATAGAACACAACCGCGAACCGTCGTTGGCAGTAAGAAGCAATCAGCGTGCATCAGAGTTTTTAGGGGTGAATGGGAGGTAGTCTCGCGCTAATGATCGTTATAAGGGCAGTCTCGTAGAAGATATTAATCAGTACAAATATTTACGTATAAAAAGGGGGACACACATCCGATGTAGCGCTACACGACGTGTCTCGACGCTACCCAACGGCTTATCTCGTTTGGTAGGGTGTGTACATCCGTTTGAAATCAGTCACACAGCGTGTATTCGACGTCGCAAAGTAAGTAGTAAGTGTTTCCCGCTTAATTTTCACCACGCTCTTGTCCATGGCTCATTTAACAGAATTAGTAGATGGTGTTAAGGTGATTTGTTATTGAATTTCCTAAAGTTTTAATAACTGTAGTAAAAGTGCATCATCCCAATTATTATATATATCTTGTAGTTTATGTTAATACGATATAATATAAAGGGCAATTAAAGCCTCGACGCATTTCTAAGGAACTTTTGTCTGTCGGCTTACAATTTACACAATATTAGTCGATATCAAAGACCCCTGTGGGTTTCGCGATGGAAATGTCAGAAGTGAATAATAGGTCGAATCTTCGAGATATTTGAACACGACTCGAATATTCTTCCCGTTTCTATTCTACATAGTGAAGGGATTTCAAGGAAGAACGTTTGGCGGAGGCGGGCGTACGCTGATGAATACGACGGAGGATGTAGCGTCGAGTGTTCCGGCAACTCGTTGCGTCACTATTGTTCGCCGGTTGAACAATGCCGGCACATCCGATTTGCACAATGTGCTATCAACTCAATCCAATATCGCTGCTCCAGATAACAATGTCACCTATGGCTGATGATTCGCCAGTCCTCAGACGTGATTGTTCCTTGTACAAACTTTAGATTTCGGTTTATTGGACGTAAAAAGACTTAAATAAACCGAAAGAGAAGCAATTTACAAATTTATACCAATCTATTTACTTACAGTTGAACAACATCTTACTTGGTCAAACAAGTAAAGCTACAAAACGTGCATGTGAATAAATTTTAAATTTTACAAAATTTGGTAAACATTATAGAATTATATTCATATAGTTTGGCTCAATTCAGTATTGAGTTACAGAGACATACTGCCGTATATGAATAATGATATATATAAACAAAAAAATATTTATAATAAAATATATATCATTTTTTTACAGAAACCCAACTGATTCCGTTATTAAATTACACTGCGCCAAACCATCTTTCTTTAACAAGCAGAAAAAGAAATGTTTATATGATTTTTAACGTCAAATTGAACTTTTTAACTTCAAATGGACCTTTTCTGTTTATACGAACAATTTATTTTTCCACGTTATGAACGTATTTTTATTTCAAATTAGCTTTTTTGATATCTGGATTATAAAAACTTCGTTAGGCGTATCCAACATATCTTTTTTTCACGTAGATACGTACAGGTTCTTTCGGTGTCTTCCACGGTATGTCCTTCTAAATTTTGTATAAATCAACAATAATAAAATAAATTTTTAAACCTTAACAGTTTTACAGACTAAATCGATCGTTAAGTTTTGAGTGTGGTAACAGGTTTTTTTTTCTCGACGTTAGGACTATTTCTCTCATAGCGGACTTATTTGCTTTTACTACTTACCATTACAACTTTCAGTTACTATTTTTTACGCCTTTTTTAAAATGATCTCTGAATATGCCTATTAAATTCTGGTGCTGTTTGTATATCGTTTTTTGGGGCTTTTGGCTGATTTATTTTACTGTAAAACATATTAAACAAATTTCGTTGCAAAAAAATTATGTATGATTATTTGGGTATATGTGTTACGAAAAAATTATAAAAATAATAAAATTTGGTATACTAATATATATTACTTCCAACCACTCTAGGTTTTTAAAAGTATTTTCTTTATCTAAAATTTATATATTATTAAAATGTAATAAAATTAAAATTCAATTATGAAGTTTTTATTATCTCTTTTATTCTCATCCAGATCCAACCGAAAGAAAAAAAAGAAATAACCTTTTTTAATTTCAAATAAACCACATACTCTTTTAAAAATTTAATTAAGAAAATTGAAATGAAATATTTTAAAAATTTTATAAACTTATTTTAATTTCAAGTGAACACTTTTATCTTAAAACCTACTTTTTAATCCTTATTAACCTTATTTAAGCTCAAATGAAACCTTTTTAACATAAAATGAATCTTTCTAATTTCAAATGACAGCTGTTTGAGTTAAACTTTTTTTTTAATTTCCCATTAACCATTTCTTTATTTCGAATTATTATTTTTTCAAATTAACTGTATTTTACATCAAATCATTTTAAATTTTAAATGAACCATTTTTCACAGAAAATTAAACAGTTCTAAATTCAAATTAACATTTTTAATTTCAAATTATTTTTAAATTAACTTTATTTTAAATGAACCATTTTTAACAATTTTTAAAAGGCCTAGATCAATAATCCAAAATATAAGGGAAATAGATATTTTATTTATAGAGATTAGTCGTAATGGTCGTTAATCGATAATTATTCAGACGTCGTGAGATGCGGTCTGGTGTGATTAAGGTTTTCAGAAAAAATTGTCTTTATTGTGCCACGTTTCGAGTTTTATTGAGATCATCTTCAGGGTTCAAAATGTTTGTCGTCTGTGTACTTGTGCCATTTTTGCGTGCCGGTGCGATTTTGCTGTTCTATGATAATTCAGGAGGTTCAAAAGTTTCAATATGAGACGGAAGCCAGTGGATCGGCCCAAATTAAGAAAAAGTACAAACCTTTCATGTCAAGTTGCCATATTCTGCAATAAAAATTACCGGTATATGAGAGGAAATTGTTCTTAGAGGTTACATACTCTCATTTGTCAGCATAACTATGTATTGTACATGTATTGCATTATTTAGCCTTTTTTCCTAAAAATCTCGCAGTCTTAAAAAAATATATTAAAAGATAAAGAACTTTTTTTCTGATGAAATGACTACAACTGTCGACCAATCTCATAAAATACTTTCTTCCACAGCCTCCTCAGAATATTAAAGATTTGTCGGAAAAATTATAAAGTTCAGAATATTAATACATGATCTGAGTAATGGAGACTGTAAAATTAATTTAAAAACTTTATTTAACAAAGTATATGTAGATAGAAAAATTCTATTCATTAATTCTTATAGGTTTATTAAATCTAAAACTAAATGAAAATGAGTTTCTGATTCTAATGTTTGCCCATAGAAGTTTCTATTGTTTCCATTTTTTTTGTACAATAAGATATGGGGAAAACTGAATTGTGTTTGATTGAAATGACATTGAATCTATGTTTTCTGTATTTTTTGATAAAATTCGCCCATTTATCTCAACCCTACGAAAACGGGTCTATTCGCGCTCTGACGCAGGAATCGACATATTGCTATTAATTCAAGCATAATTAGTTAATTTTTTCGTGATCCTGTTTGAATATTTATAGCTAATCACGTTTGCCTTCTGTTCAAATGAAATCTAAACTGGAACAATGGAAATGACAACGTCTGCCACTATTGTCCATCCAATTTATCAAATAGTAGTCCAAAGAATTAACGCCGGCTCTTCCCTTATCTAAAAGTCAAACGGAACAATTATAATTTGCCAGTTGATTTAATGTTCACATTGAAAATATTTTTGACGTAAAAATACCTCCGATAGCAATCATTAAAACCATTCTGTACGAATAAAGACATTTTATTTATGTTATTAATTTACAAGAGAAGATTTCGTAACTTTATTTTCCCTTTTACTCTGAATCATTGTTTGGGGTTTAAATAAAACAAAAATTCACAGAAACGCAAAGTTTAATTTTTAAGACGATATAAATTGTTATATGTTACTCAGCCTACAATCCAGCGATATTTGAAACCGTTTTGTATTAGAAAACGAATGATTTGAAGCGAAACGACGGCCATTGATGACAAATAAATGAAGGGCGTAATTCAGCGGATTGGAATTTCATACTTTACAATCGAATCGTTAGTTTCACCCTAATCTCCAAGTAAAGGACCATAGGGAACATACTTTAGGCTTACTTTACGTAATGTATCTTTAGTGGTTACTTTGAGACAAATACATTCACAAAAGATTTCAATACACCTTTGATGGCTTAATTTACTCTCTGTCCTCTTCTCATTCACTCCCACATTCTCTCACTTGCCTTACCAATCTCTCTCTCTCTCTCTCTCTCTCTCTCTCTCCCTCTCACTCTGTCAGTCTCTCCCTAATACACTCTTGTATAATTACATAATATAGCAAAATTCATTTGTATTTTATAGAATGCTTCCTTTGCTAGTTATTGACTAAAATTGAAAAGTGTACGTTATTTCGAACAAACTTGAAAAAAATTGTATTTCATTACATGCTGTGGTCTCAGAACCCATCACTGTAAGCAGTCTGAGATGGATTTCTGACATGGAAGGTAAAATAAGATTAATAAGAGAGAAAATTGAAAGATTATTTTAACGTATTTGACAGAAAAAATTTCGGCTGAGGTCCGAGATTGGAAAAGAGTGTTCTAATGGAGTTAAGAACCCGTGATCAGTCAATTTTAGGGCATGCGAAGTCATTAATCACGGATTAGTTGGAAACTGGCTCTGATTGTTTGTGGGATCAAACGTATTAATAAACTCGTGATAAGATTAAAAATATTTTTATGGCTGTTTTCGAACCTTTCGAAGTGACAATTGTTATTTTATTAAATGAATACGTAACTAAAAGGTTAATGTGTGGTGACTGCGCAGAAAATAAACAATTTGAGTGAGTAAAAATATAAAAAAGTATGGTTTTGCATTGTATAAATTCACTTTTATCACATTCAACATGTTTTTGTTCAATTTAAACAATGTTTGTAAATCCCAGGCCCTGAGATGACGATCTCAAAAAAGACCGAAACGTTGGAACGGTAAAGTAAATGTTTTTCTGGAACAGAACACCAGACCGTATCTCACGTTTTTTGAATAATCAATAAAAGGTTATTTTCTTCTGAAGTTGGTATTATCGCAGAATTCATTAAATACGTGTATCGTTTCTTTGCGACCTGTTGTCTCCTTATTTGTTTAAATCTTGATGAGCGGACAAAAATATAGTTTAGAACTGTGTGGTGATTAGTGACCATTAGTCGAAGATTATCCAGAAATCGTGAGATGAGGACTGATGGAATGTAGGTTTCAGAAAAAATATTAAGAAATCGTGAGATGCAGTCTGGTGTGATTTAGGTTTCAGAAAAACCTTTTCTTTATCGTGCCATAGTTTTGATCTTTATTGTGATCATCTTCTGGGTCTGCGATTTACAAACATATTTTAAATTTAACAAATCCATAGAGGATTTGAAAAAACAAATTTGTACAATGCTAGAAATTTTAGGTTAAAAAATCAATAAAACGAATTTACACAATGCTAGAAAATTTTAGATAGAAAAAAGGATTTAGGTTTATGATTTGAAAAATTGATTTATACAATGCAAAAACTTTTATTTAAATATTCAATCAAGTATAATAGTTTAGAACAACTTATTTATTCGTTGCCGACGTTTCGACCTTTATTCAGGTTTTCTTCATGGCCTGAGTAAATTACAAAACATACGCAGGTTGGAAAAAAATACTATTTAAGATGTCAATGTAAATTTTGAAGCAAGTATTTCACACTCGTATAAAGTGTGGGACTATTCTTATGGTTTCCCAAGACATGATAGGGGAGCATTCACAATAGCCCAGAGTGCTCAATATTCAAAGAAAATTTCCCAGATTTATTGCGTCTCCCATCCTGTCACAATCAGATAAAAACAGCAGAAAACAAATTCACTTTTCACAACACTTTCGCCCAAAACAAATATGACACCACAAGATTAGCCCCACACTTTATATGAGTATGAAATTCTTGATTTAAAAGTTATATTTACATATTAAACTGTATTTTTTAATCAACGTATGTTTTGTAATTTACCTAGGCTCTGAACATGACCTGAGTAAAATTGGAAACATCGGCAAACAACTGAAACATTTGTTTTTTTCTAAAAAACCTCATTCTTGACCTGGAATTTAGGAAAGAATAAAATAAACTTCTGACATCCTGTCGCCAGTAATTTTGATAGTTTTCATAAATGTGTGGTAGTTAAGGACCGTTAATCAATATTTATTTAAAAATATATATATATATATATATATATATATATATATATATAGTGTATAAATTCACTTTTCCACATCCAAAACGTAATTGTTGTATGCAAATAATGTTTGTATATCCCATGCCCTGTAAATGATCTCAATAAAGATGGAAACGTTGGCACGATACAGAAAATGTTTTTTTTTTTTTTAAACCTATATCACACCAGACCGCATCTCACGATTTTTAAACAAATAAATATTTTCATAAATATTGACCGTTTTGAGGTGTTGAACAATTAATTACTGTACTGTTAAAAGAAGATGATCTCAATAAAAGATCGAAACGTTGGCACGATAAAGAAAATGTTTTTCTGATAACTACATCACACCAGACCGCATCTCACGATATTTGAATAATTATCCGTTAACGGTCACTAATCTCTACACATGTTAAAAGAAGGTTAATTCTGAACAATATTTCTTGGAAACCGAGACATTGCTCAACAGACGTTTATTTCAAACGGTAAAATAACAAAGGGCGGTCACAATTGGGCAAATCCACCAAGAGGAAAATTTTACCCGTTCGACGAGATTTGTTTGACTTAGACGAAGCCGTATTATTCGCCGACAAAAAAAGGCTTAAACGATTACGAAAGCTTAAATGCAGTGGACAATGGACAAAGGTATTTCGTTCTCCGCCGAATTGAATGGGCTCTTGGAAATTGACGGAAATCACATTTTCTTAAGTTGCATGGAAGCAACTTTTTCCCCTTCTCGTCCTGCTCGATTGTCATGCCAGTCAAATAAAAACATCAATTTTTTAATTAATTTGAACATTTCAATAATATAAATTATTTAAAGTAAAGCGACATATATAAGCTTATTTTTTCTCATCCTAAACTGGGAGAATATACATCCCGAATTACCAGTTCAAAAGTTATATATTTGTAATTAATTTTTTTAAGAAGCTTCAAAATCTATATGGAAAGAAGAGAGCATCGTAAATGAACTATTTTCAATGTCGCATTAACCGTTTATTTAAATCAGAAAAAAATTCGTAGATGGTGCTGAAATATAACAATGTAAAATAAAATAAAAATTCTGTATATTTTAAATTTTTCAAAAGACAGATCGCCAATCAAATATCGATAGGTTATAAATATTTTTAACTTTATATATGAATGCATTTATTAGCGCGAATGTACGGATTATCTCCAGGTCGGCAGAGGAATATGGATTATATAGGATAGTGTGATAAAATTGTAGAGTTGGAATGTAATTTATTAGCGCGAATGTACGGATTATCTCCAGTTAGCCAGAGGAATATGAATTATATAGGATAGTGTGATAAAATTGTAGAGTTGGAATGCAATTTATTAGCGCGAATGGTGGAGCTTACCTGTATTGAGCACTTTGTGGTGGCGTATTACGTCTAAACTTGTTTCTACATTTGAATATTTGTATGAATATTTGCTTCATGTTTTCAAAACTGGCGAGGCTTTTTGATAAAGAAAGGCAAAACAGGTTAATGAAATAGACATTCGGTTGCCGTCCTGGTCTTCAATATTTGGCAGGAGAAACAAGAAAATAAATTAATAGAATTGATACACGAGAAAGACAAGAAGATAACAAAAAAACAAAAACGGGCTGGTGATGACCAATGTAGTTAGACAAAACTAAGAATAAAACTTAACAAAATAAAAATTGATTGTTAATTTTAAGATGTTACAGTGTAATTTCTTCTTGTTATGATTTATGAGGAAGTTGCAAGTCATATACTCAACATGAACGATTTGTTAAAGTATTTATTTATTTTTATTTTTTTTTTGTAAGGTGTTTGATGAACTTGTAATTTCGTCGTTATCGATTTTCATCTGCACATCCTCGCGTTTCGGTTTCTCGCCATTTTCAATTTTGATTTTTTTGATTTACACGTTTAAAAATTAACCATGCCGAAAAGTTTTCGAAAACAACGAGGTATGAATATCATCATGTATCAGTTTATACATTGGGATAAAAATGGTCAAATGTTAATCAATTTTTGATTTTTTTTTTTTTTATATTTGCTTTAAATATTTCTCATTCACATTTACCTTCCAACAAAAACTAACGTAACATTGTTTTTGTAAAGTGCTAGATTTGTTATATTTATTCATAAATAAAAATAACCTGAATTGTCCGAATTGATCATAATATTGAGAAACAATTTTTAAATTTCAGCCATTTTTCAACTTAAAAATACGGCTCACCTGATTCCTCCCCTTGTCGTATCATAATTGAGTATTGAAGAGTTGTGCCTCCAGATGATAAACTGAGTCGGCTGGGGGACTTTTGATATAACGCACTTCAGTTCTATCGTACTCCCGGAGTTGTAGAACTTGTTTTTTATCGGAAGTCCCCGCTCGTCAGCTATTTCCAACTCGGGAACTGAAATAAAAATGAAATAACATTGAGCAACGGACGCCATACGGTGTCATTTTCACTTGCCATGTTTCCATAAGCAACAAATATCGTAAAAACCAGAAACGTCAATACGGAACCTTTTTTTAGCAATTTTTAGGCATGCATTCTGAATAAACGAGATAAATGTATAATTCTCTTATACATTTTTATTTATGATTGATGCCTTCGAGGGTGGTGTTTGTAAATATTAACGGTGGTTTAGAGTGTGATTAGTGAGCCAGAAATGAACTAAAAATTATCTTCTTGTTATTATTGTGCATGTTCATTTGAATCTGTTTCTTCTTTCTCCACGCTTTCTATTTCTCTACCTTTGTTTTGTGTACAGAATACTCTGTCTCTCTCCGTAGGTTTTCATTTCCTCTCACCCCTCACCCTCTCACTCTGTCTATCTGTTTCTTACTATCTATCTAACCATCTATGGAACTACCTTCTCACTGTGTTATTTTATGGTTTCTCTCACTTCCTCCTCTCTTTCTTCTCATTTATTCTCTGTTTATTTTATACTTTATTTTTCATATTTCAATCAATCACTTAATCTTTCATCTCTCTCCCTCTCTCACTCACTTTGTCTCTCTATCATTTTACTCACACACAACATACAAATTCATTCCATCACTGTCCATTCTTTATCCTGTTTTCCGTGAGTTAAGTTGATAGGATAGTTTCTTCTTTTTTAAAATTTACGGTACAGTATAAAACTAAAACGATAATAGATTCGGCTGAATAACTCTACGTGCGTGTAAGAATTATATTCCAAATAGTGTAATGTGGTATTTTCATATTATGATTTTGTTAAAAGAATTAAACGTTCCACACGACCTAGTAACATCAGCCTTTCGGATGGGATTATTCTGTGTCCTTTGTAGAAAAAAAAAACTTTGAAATAAATACACGAGAGAAATATTTTTTAAATATTTAGTATACTATACTTTCAAAAGTACTTTTACCACGGGAAATTGTTGCATTGAAAACAGTTTTAACAGAAGCTCACACACTTGTTATTTTATATTTCGCGGATTTGTATGAAAATTCGCTCAGATACGTGGTGTACAGTGATCGTTAGTTAATTATTATTCGGAGATCGCGAGATTCGGTCTAGTATGGCGTACATTTTAGAAAAACATTTTCTTTATCGTGGCAACGTTTCGATCTTTATTGAGATCATCTTCAGGGCTCAAAGTGTATGTTTTCCGTGTAGATAAGTTATTGTTGTATGTTGTATTCAGAGTGCCCATGTTTTCCTGAAACGTAGGCCACACTAGGCTGTATCTCACGATCTCCGAATAATCATCCACTCAGATGTTCCTTGAAAATTCGGCCCGTCAGTGGAACAGTTTTTGACTCTTGTTCTGTCAGGAGGCCAATTAAACAAACGAGTCGTATCGCAGTCTTACACGGGATTTTCTGTCAAGATCGAGTCAAATGTAACGAAGTCCGGGCCATCCGACAGGAACCATCCCAGGAGCATATCATTCCTGTCATTGATAGATATAAAGCACGTTGAACACAGCGCCTTTTATAAAACTCATGCAGTATGATTGAGGAATGATACTCTAAAGTGATTATTTATATTCGTTGAAATAGTTGAAATGAATATAATCTATAGTTTTAAGTAGTAGTGCGATATTAGTAAAAAATATATTTCTTTTTCGCGTCGGTGATATAATGTGTCTTGCTCAAGACGGAGGACCCGTTCTGAGTTTTTATTTTTTGAATGGCTTTCCATTTAATTAAATTAGCGAATATAATAGTAAATTCACTAGTTTTTGTGGTCCACTTGACCAATTAATATCTTTGAATTATTTAAGGTTTATAGTTCAGATATAAAAGTCAATGGCACGAGCAGGATTCGAACCCACTACCTCAATTTAAGCTGCGAACATATCTACCTGATTTGTTGAAGTCTTGAGGAGAGGCTAGAAAAAACATAACTTTTAATTTTTTCACATGTTTCGACCTTTATTCGGGTCATCTTCAGCACATAAAGTGTGGTGCTGTTCTTGTGGTGTCATATTCTTTGAAAGTTTTCTAAAGTACCCCATTTTTATCTCTCCTCACGACTTAAACAAATTATAAAACAAACGGTCACTAAGAAACACATACTAATCTACTCGCCCTCAGAGAGGGATCTGTTTGAGCGCTGCTCACTGAATAACTCTGCGTGAGGAATCACATCTTTCAAGTTTTGGCTCCCATTTTTTTAAAGTTCCCAGTTATTTTGTTGGGAACTATTGGAATTTTGAGAGCGCGTCTGATCGCAAAATGTAATTTCTTGGATTGTTCAGATCTGGTTGGTTTTGTGAAGAGTGCACTGGAATACTACAAAGAACACTTGAAGCAATTTTTTATTTTATATAGAGAAGCACTAATAGTTTTAATTATATTTATATGACAAGGGAGAGAGAGAGAGAGAGAGAGAGAGAGAGAGAGAGAGGGAGAGGGA
>CM077106.1:2873076-2900668 GCA_039619505.1 Cimex hemipterus | reverse complement strand
GAGAGGGAGAGAGAGAGAGAGAGAGGGAGAGAGAGAGAGAGAGAGAGAGAGATTGTACCAACAGAAATTGAGACAGAGTGAAACAAAGAATTATATAAACAAAAGGAAAAAAAGGAAAATAATTGAGAAAGTTAGTGAATGAGAGTGAAAGAAGCCTAATGTCGGAACACTTTTTTTTGTTTAAGACAGGTGACTAAATACCGAAAACTTAAATTATTATTGGAACTTTTAACTTTTAATAATTGGCCCCGTAAACTTTATTTGAATATTTTTAGCCTAATATTTTAATGGAAATTATGTTTAAGCCATAACCAAAAAACCCAGCGTCTGGGTGCGAAAAAACCGAGAAGCGAAAAGAGGGAATAAAAATCGGATGTTGACGACCCTTTCTATATAATATATAGCCAAGGGAAACGGCGGCAGATATGTCAACAACGGATGCGACAAAAACCAGACTTGAAAAGATAAGGAAGGTAAATTCCTACCGTTTCTGCTCTTCTTTATTTAACCAGAGGAAAACAATTATTTATTAATAAACGGAATATTCAAGATTTCATCTCAAGCCTAAGAAAGTCAAATATTGTTTACACACAAATATATTATATAACCTGAAATGAAATTTCACCTGAGTTTGTTAGTTAAGGAAATTGTAGTTGTAGTTTGTAGTGTGTAGTTGAAAGTCTAATGTTAATTAATCCGAGGATGAGAACAACTTTATAATTTGAACGGTCCCATCAAGTTTTAGCACTCGGATTCTATGTTTCAAAAGTCAACTCTCGCTTACTCTTCATCTTTGAAATGTGATGAGTAAGAGTTTCTTCTTTAATTTACGTTAATAAACTCTCAAGTTTCGACACAAATTTTCCAGCATAAAAAAGCCCTATGAGCATTTTGAAAAATTTAAATATTGAAACGACTATAGACCGGCACTGTAATTGAAGAAAAAATATTACCATTTAATAGTATCTGATTTAAAACAATTAACAGATAGTTGAAGTTTTTAAAATATTGTCCTTAACAAACAGAAATTCACAGAAAAATTAGCAAAAATAATAACTTCCTTAAACCAGATTTTATGAAAATGTTATCACATACAATACTAAGATAATAATTTAAAAAGTTAAACAATTATAAATACATTTAAATATTGCATTATTGAGTAAATAGAAATATCTGTTCAGCAGTAAGTTAATTCATATTTTAAAATAAATTGGTAATCGTTGATCAAATATTTCGGCATAGAACACATGACCAAGAAACAAACGAATTTTTAAATATTATTAAATTTGATTAAGATAGTTACAAAATTACATTGGTAGTTATGGTTGATATCTTAATGGAAATTAAAACATGTCGGCTAGAAAATATTTGGAATACGCCAAACCTATGTTTTCAATGAAAGATCACCCTGCGCTTTTGTTTTTGTTTACTTTTAATGAAATGAAATATGACGTAGAAATAAGTCGAATTAAACCAATAAATACAGTTTGATGGAAAGATAAAATTAAGTTAGAAGGTGGTGTAAATCATAAGTTTACTTTCTATAAGAATTTGGAAGATTTATGTTTCACGGTTTGTTTCGATCAGTCGAAATTGGATTGGCCGAAATACCAAAATATATGTGTTGATGGCGCTTGGTCTAAAAGTCTTGACAATTAATTTCGCTGTTATCGATACGATTTTTATAAACTCTGTTACCAATTAGTTAATCAATTTCATGGATCAGATCATATTTCCAAGAAAGCAATCGGTCAAAAAATTAGTTTTCAAGGCAAATTTCATCAATCAAAGTCTACAACGAACTATTACTTTTAAAGACAAATATGTTTAGTTGTCGGAAAACACTACGATGATACAGATAAGAAAATGAAACAACATAAGAAGATACTATTATCAAATTAGCATAATGATAAATGAAAATTTAAAAGTGGAAATTCCATAGAAAAATATAATGTATACTTAGAAAAAGAGAGACAACATAAACAGGAAAGGCACATTACCTATGGTGCAATGTAAGAGAATTATTGGTAAATCATGGGTTAACAAACCTTGGGTGGCTAATGGATGGATATCTACAGCAATTATTCTACCTAGAATTTTATTCGCAGCCCTAGTAAGGTGGAAAGGGCTAGAAAACGAAGTGAATATTAATAAATTAAGATCGTTTCAAAGACTAGATTGTTTGATGATGACGGGAGCATTTTCAACAACACCCACTCTAGCACTTGAGATAACCAATACTACACTTCTACACATGGAGGCTAAGATCAGAGCACTAACCAGCTGCTATAGGTTGATTAATGAAGGCAGTTGGAACCTTAAAGGAAACAACATAGGTCACGCAAAAATTCTACAATTATTGAGTAAGTTTAACGGCCAACTATTAAGCGTAAGCGATAAAAAGGTTAAAATACCTTTAGGGAAAAAATATTTCCAGGTAGTTACTCCGCGTGAATATAAACTATAGCGTGATGATGACCATTGTAATGTTCACTTATTAAAGACAAGGGAAGCTTTGCTGGAATGAAGATACTAAATTAGGGATCAACATCCCCTCTTGGTAATAACACCTCCGTTTTTCAGGCGGAAATATGGGCCATTAATGTTTGCTGCAAAACCCTTCTAGATAATAAAATCAAGGGAAAAGATATTAGAATTTTTTCCGACTGTCAGGCCAATCTTAGTCCATTACAAAAAGAGTTATCAACATCTAGCCTGGCGAAGGAAACTGTTGATCTTATCAATTTATTTGGATACCAGCACATAAAGGACACTATGGCAATGAAGAGGCGGATAGCCTGGCCAAAGAAGGCTCAAATACTGCGTTTGTCGGGCCACAACCTTTATTTCTTCATTCTATGAGCACAGTGAAAAAGAGTACTAATAACTGGGGCACGGAACAATTCCTTAGGGAGTGGAATCCATTCCCCTGACCCAAGCAATCGAATTTCGTTATGTCGATCAAACCAGCAGAATCGAAATGGCTATTCTCTATCTCAAGGAAGGGAATAAGAAAGCTGACGGGCCACTACCCACTGAGAAGACTCCGCAGTGGGTATTCAACTAGATCCCTTCTGCCGATTTCCTAAATAAAAGAAGAAAGGGCACGGCACTATCTCGCAAAGTGTGATAGGTAAGCCAGGTCTATATTCGAAACTTTTGAAAGAGAGAACATTACCTAATCAATCTCCTAGATTAAATGGTACAAAATCTTGGGGTTTGTGAACAAGTCCAAGAGATTTATGCAGGACACCCAAGTCCCGGACCCGTGAGGGATGTGGTGCGAGTCTACCCAGGCATAACCCCTCGGGTCTTGGTCGCCTGCCCTGCGTAATATATATAAGTAGATAAAGAGAGAACATTAAAGTGTAAAAGAAAAGAAGGCAGGTGAACGAATTTGATATTAAAACATTAAATACACAGAAATATAGATATACGGGAAGAGTAATAAAGAGATAGAAAGAAGAAATCATTGATAGATAGATAGATAAGTAAATAGAAAATGTAGGTAGTCAGATAGATTAACGATGAATAAATATATAGAAATAGGGAGAGAAAGAGAGAGGAAGAAAATAGGAAAGAATGACATAATTCTTTAATTTTAATTTAAAAATAGATTTTTAAGAAAATACCACCGTGTTCTTTTAAAGAGCATCCCGGGAATATATCCGCGATACCATGACTTAGGTATTAATGGTATTGAATTTCCAAAGTTATGTTGTATTTTTGAATTCGATCCACTCTCTAGGCACAAATTCGATATGTTTGAAATATAAGTTTAAGTACTGTAAGTAGATCGACAACAACCTTCAATTTAAAACTATTTATAATTCTTCATAAGTGTGTAGAGATTAGTGACAGTTAATTGATAATTATTCAGATGTCGTGAGATGTGGTGTGGTTTTCCACATCCTATTTGTACTTTTTAAATGTAATCAATGCTTGTAAATCCCAGATACTGAAGACGATCTCAATAAAGAGCGAAACGTTGGCACGATAAAGAAAATGTTTTTTCTGAAACTTACATCACACCAGACCGCATCTCATGATATCTGAATAATTTTTAATTAACGGTCACTAATCTCTACACACTTATGAAGAATTATAAATAGTTTTAAATTCATATTGGACATGAACACAGTTTGATGAACAGAAGGTGTTTTAAATCGTAATTTTACTTTCCAAAGAAATACGGATGTTTGACTATTTGTTTCGATGTATCGAAATTGGATTGGCCAAAATATCAAAATAAAATTTGTTGATGATTCTTTACGGAACTTCGTGACAATTCATTTCACTGTTATTGATACCATTTGCATAAATTATTTTATTACTTAATTTTTCCATTACTATCAAGGCAAATTTTGCTAAATCAATCAGCTATTAAATTTTTATTCGTTGTCAGAGAAGACAGACGATAGGTAAGAAAGGTTCATTTATATTTGACATAAAAAATTTGTGTATATATATGTATTAAGGTCTTGGAAGATAAAAAAACACCTTGTTGTTTCGTCGAGCCCTCTAAGACTCCGACTTCAAGATTTTGTTATTACTTGTACTGAATATGCATACCCAAATCTTTTTAGGGTTGGAGAAATCGTTGCCTTCTCTAGGCACTCATACAATATGTGTTAATCATAAATGTATGCTGTTAGTGTCAAACGTATATGCCTATATCATTACATATACATTACATGTTTTTTTTTATTTTACACACAATATATTTCCACAAGCGCAATAAATATTTTCGAGATTAATAAATATTCGTATTGGTTAGTTATTCTCATCGGAATCCCAATCACATCGGGTGAATCTACTGTTTAATTAACACTCAATGGGGAAATTCGACCTCAATGGTATTTCGGCGGAAATTCATCAATGAAGTATTGATATTGGAAGAATATCACTTTATTATGAATATATACTGTTATGGATAAATGGTAAGTACAATTATTCAAAGGATCGAATATGTATACATTTGCATTTGTTTATCTGTTGTTTTTTCCTGGTTCAGTCATAACATGTATTTTTATATGTTTATAAGTTTTATATATTAAAGCATCGATTTAAGTCGAATTCAAGGGTTGGTAGGTATGTTTCTCTCTGTCGGTGGGTGCGTGCATGCATGTTCGTGTGTACTATTTTTCTCACTCCTTTTAATCTTACCGTTTTTTTACTCCTTCAATGTCGTTTTGTATTTCTTTATTTCATATACAAATTTCTTCTCGTTCTTGTTTTTATTTTTCATTTTTCATTACTATTATTTTCTATTTCTCACTGTCATGCAAATAAAACTTCTCTCTCTCTCTCTCTCTCTCTCTCTCTCTTCCTGTCTTTCTTTCTTGTGTCTTCTCTGTCTTTTTAGCATAATTTTTTTTGTCTTTATCCTTTTTCCCTTTTTCACTCCATGTTTTTCTTTTTAGATGAAAAGTTCTGTCTACTTCCCTTCCTCTCTTTTCTTGTCTTTTTCGAGATATTTATTTCTTGATTTTTTAATTACGTTCTGTATATTTATTTTGCAATCTCAATATGTTTCTTCAGTCCCTTTCTCTATTTCTTTCTTTTAGTTTACTCCATCTTTTCTGTTTCTATCTTTTTCTAGCAAAAAGAATTCTGTTTTTGTTTCTCTGTTTTTCCCATTCTCGATCTTTATTTCTTTCTTAGACTGCTTATCCTTGTTTCGCCCTCCTCACACTTTCTCTCTCACCCCACTCCTCTCTTTAACATTCATTCTTTTTTCTAATCTTTTAATCTTAATCTGTTTCTCCTCCCACGTCTTATTTGCTAAATGTAATTAAACTTCGGCTGAATTGCCAATATCCAATTTAGAGAAAACACCTCTCGTTTGTATAAAACTAATTTAATTTAATCAAATATAATGAATATTCTTTTTTGCTGATTTTATTATTACACTATTAATTAGAATAGTATTATCAATTAATTTAGAAAATTTTAGAAATTTTGTACCAACCAACAGAGTACAAATATTATGAATTTTTATTTAACTTTTTAAACTAAATATGATTTAATTAAGCGGAATTTTCAAATATTGGTGTATGAAGAATGTCCTTAAAACACAAAAAATATTACATAGATACGACAATTTTAAGAGTGGTAATATGAGGTTTTCATACCCATTCATTGTAATTCACGAGTAATATAATTGGTCAGTTCACGTGAACATGCGGGGAAAAAGTAAGCCAATTTTTTATTTTTATTTTATGGCAGCCAACCTTTTTTTTACGATTTTTAACTTATACTAAATGTTAACATAAAAACCGTTTAATTTCTAATTTCTCATTAACTATTGTTTAACCTCTCTGTAAATCAAGTAACAATACGAAATCGGATAGTAAATGAAGACTGAAGGAAAGCCTGTGATGAACTAGGTTTACTGACTTTATGTTGAAGGATAATTTATTATCCCGACCGTAAAGGAATCTAATGGGGTGTGGTCGGGCTTTACCCGACACAGGGAGGTTAAACAAGAAATCGTTGTTTGGCGTGGCGAAAGTCCGAATCTCGTAACTGCGCGTGAAAGTGTTTTCTTCTAGCCTAAAGAAGCAATATTTTAAGTTTCTTTAATTTTAAATTCTTCAGATAAAAGAGAGAGATGAATGAGGTCGGAAAAACTTGGTCACGTATAAGAAGATTAGAATTACACAGAGGTTATCATTAATGGTGATACGTGCATTCTCTTCTTGAAAGAAAGAATACCAACTTGACATAAACGGAGAGAAAATACGAACGACAAAATTTTTTTTTTCCAACAAAATGAAATAATTTCTCAGAGAAATGAAACGTCTTTTCAAAGAAATGAAACGTAAAAATTTGGGTGTTTTGTAAAAGTCACGAGTTATTGAAAAACCAACCGGCAGCTGCTGCAGGAAGACAGTGATCGGGGATGAAACCATGTAGGTGAAGGAACCAACTTGTTTTTATGCAGCTTTCGGCTGTATGAACGCCTACCTCAGGACCCTATATAATTAACTTTTTTCAATTAATTAATATTTATTTAAGGTGCTGGTTTGGATAAAAAAAAAATCCCGCTCGCGACATTGGATTTTTATATCAACTAATACTATTCATAAAGATTAATAATTAAAATAATATGTGCAAAGATTAGCTGCCGTTAATCGATAATTATTAAGAAATCGTGAGATGCGATCTGGTGTGATGTAGGTTTCAGAAAAACATTTCTTTTATCTTGCCAACATTTTGATCTTTATTGAATCATCTTCATATCTGAATATAAAATATATTTTACAATGTATAATTTCATTTTCCACACCCTAGATGTATTTGGTAATTAGAAAAAATGTTTATAAATCTCAGGCCCTGAAGATGGTCTCAATAAAGATCGAAACGTTGGCACGATAAAGAAAATGTTTTTCTGAAACCTACATCACAACAGACAGCATCTCACGATATCTGAATAATTATCGATGAACAGTCACTAATCTGTACGCATTAAAACACAATATCAAGTCGCAGCAAGGTAAATGATTATATGATAGTAAAGACAATAGTAAATTAAAAAAATCAAAAAAAAATTTAATGTATATTTGGTTTTTGTCACTATTAGAGTTATTACTTTTTCGTGAAAGATTTTTTAAATATTTAATTATTTATCGGTTTATTATTAATTAAGATTTCAAATTTTAGTACATTATTTATCACAGTTTTAACTACCTTTCTTGAGCGAGGCCTATTATCTTCATAATAAAATGTGCAGTGTAACACATTGTGGAAAAAGTTCGAAAAAATAATTAATGACTATATAAAACGCCCTTAAAAATTAATAATAATAATAATAATAACTCTATAAAAACATTGTTCTAAAGTTTAATATGGAAAGGGTTATTGTCATCAATATGTTATCAAATGTTTTTATTATTTTTTAAAATTTCTTTTACAGGTTAGTTTTATTATTTATAGTTTTTTCTATATTTCGTTTAATGTGGGTAGTCCATTGTCTTCAAGAAATTTTTCATGGGTACTTTTTCACGTCATTATCACAATTCTGTTAGTGTATTTTTGTTGCAAAATTATTCCTGATTTAAATCAGATATACAGAATGGATGGGAATTTTGGGCCGTGTGAGCAAAACAATAAAATCTTGTAAACGCTTAACCGTGGAAATTCTTTGTGTCGTGTCAAACGAAAAATTGAAGCACACAGTAAGCTCGTTACATTTGACATTACGTGTTCGGCGCGCTCCAGCACCCCTTTTATCTGAAAGTTTAACGAATCTGTCAGTCAACTTGTTGAAATTCGTAAGTAAAAAATATTGAAGTTATGACTTTTGTGGTATAATTTGAATTTATTAACGCAATAGTTATATTTTTCCGTAGACCAAGAACCACCATAAATTCTATTTCATTTTGATTAATTTTTGTATCAACTTTTTGGTGAAAACCCCTTCCTAACTGCTGATGGTTTATAAAAAGGTTAAATATGAAAGTTACTTGAACTCCGTTTTTGCCTCAAAAATTAGAGCTTTCGCTAATTTATAAAAAAAATGTAATATTCAATGTGAATTATCGTGTACCTGCCACCAATCAAATCTGTTAAATGCCTTCATATTTCTTTGAACAGATTTCTGACAAAATTCTAAGAAATTCTTGTCCATTCATTAAGCCGTTTCCTCTTTTTCAAGGATGTCGGGACCTTTTGCCGTCGAACTTGGCGCTTAATTTGGCCCGAAATGATTTCAATTGGGTTCAAATCTGGACATCGAGCCGGCCACACACGCCAAGCACTCAATTCCAACTTCATACGAGCAGTTATGAATGAAATCAACAAAGGAAAAAAAATTAACTGTAGGCGTAGCAGAACAACAAAATAAAAGAGACAGAGTATAATGCTCATTTTTAAAGCTGAAACGCGTCTGACATAATAAATGACTATTTTGGAAAAGACAATTTATTTTTTTCCCATCACTTTTTTATGGGGCATCACAATATAAGGATGGGCACCATCAAAAATTGTTTAAACCCTCCCTCGTGGAGAGTCTCACTAACTCTTTCCCCTCCCTCTCTCTCAGTTTTGCTAAGCTAAGTTTTTTTCTACGATAGTTTTGAGAGGTGTTAGATTACAAAATTTAATTCCCCCGATTGTTCAGGACTGATCAATTTAGCAAAAGGTGTTTATTTTGCTGTGGTATTTTTAATGCATTTAGCTATTGGAGTAGTGTTAATGGGTTGTTTCTCCACTCTTTTTTGGATTTGAGTGTCTTATTTATACTAGCTGATTAAAATATATTTATTTTTGTAAATAATTTTTTTTTCTTTACTCATTTTTGCATTGGCATATTTCTACACTAGCCAGATTAAAATTGCTACAAATTTTTGTAAAAAATGTAAATATCTGTTGTTAAAATTTATCATTTCAAACTGGTACTTAACGATCAGTTTAACTTTTTTTTAAGTTTCAGTTTAAATTGTAAGTTAGAAGAGTATAATTTAAGGAAATTTCTTGTATTCAGCTTAATAATACGGGTTTTATATTAATGCGCTTCCTAATCAAAAATTGTCGTTGGCTGAGTGAAAACTTATTAGAAATTTCAGGTCAGTGTAGACTGGGAAACAAGTTCATAAAAGTCACACAAACTGGGCGGGGAATTTCAATATATTAGTGTCAAACGTCCAAAAAGAAAAAAAAAGAAAAAAATAAAGCGAGCAGCAAGCTCGACACGTGCTATTACGGTCGCCGCATGCTTACGCATACTGAACCATTATCAGGAAGTTTAACGAAACTGTCGTTCTATATTTAGAAAGTTCTCAAAAACACGGAAATTGTATATAGATGCATAATTTTCCAAAAATCATATTATTGTAAGCCGGCCCCGTCTTAGTTAAACTGTAAATTAAGAACCAACTAAGTAAACAAGGAAAACCGACAAAGGGGTCCTTTGAAGATGCAGACCCAGACCGGCATGACGTGACACATCAGTTACCGGTTACGCACGTAGCCACCTAGGTAGGAACGTCCAAATGCGAAGCAGACCCAGTCGGGAAGAACAGGACACATCTGGCACATTTGGCTGGGAAATGGCTACCCAAGAGCCATTTAAGAAGAAAAGAGGGTTATCGTAAATTGGGAGTACGTCGAATTTGTACGATACCGCCTTCTTTGTCGACCCAGCCGCGTCGGGAGAACTCCCCCCCGACTTTTGGAGTTTCCTTTTCACCCCTACTCTGGGAGAGACCTGGTATAAAAAGGGATGACTGGAAAACCATAAGGCAGTCAAGGATAAGAGGCTCACCCCCAGTCAGTCGGCATCAGATCCCAGGATCGGGACAGAAGCAGCCACACTCCGTTTGGGATACACCAAGGAGACGCAACCAACCAGAGCCAGCGATGACCACCCGTGTCTACCATCGGGCCAAGCCAGAGGTCGAGACAAGGGATGCTGTGGACCTGGATCGTGACGAGTGTCGTCTGGGGTAAGTCCCGTTGTCAATAGACTCGTCCCAGATGTAGAGTCGTGGCTGACTAATAGATAAATTAATATTAGCAATTAATATCATTAAGAGAAGGAATTTTGTTCAATAAATGTCTCTGAATACTGTCTTTGATTTATTGTATTCTGGAACCTTACCTTCCCCTACACAAAAATAAGTAGCGATGCGCTTTCGCCGATTTATCTCTCGTCGCTTATAAAAAGAAAGCGAATATTGGGAGATAATTCGGTCTCCGCGACGTTGTCCGCTTACATTATATTTGCAATGTTGTAACACTCACAAGCTTATTATTCCTACAAAATTGTATGAAAAATAAATATTTTTAAGAATCTGTAATTGATTTAAAGTTAAAGTTTTATGATCTCTTTAGTATAACTTATATGGTCAGATTTAAAGATCCTGCATTTTTCGTTCGTTCAACGCCGAAATTACACCCATATTAAGGGTGCTTCATATTCAAAATTAGACGGTTGGACCTGTGAATAAAGTTGGATAACTTCCAAGCTAAAGTAATTTCATAATATAAAGGCGTTCAAGATATAAGATGCAACTGAAACAATTCCCCTTTCTAATATAAAATTTGATGAAGTCAAAACGTCTGCTCATATTTTATTCAAAAGACGGTCGAAAAGATAAGCGGAGACAATTTACTTTTCGCAGTTGGTTTTAACGTCTTAGTTGTTGGCAAAGTGGAAGTCTGATTAAGTCTGGAAAGTCCTTGGGTCAGAGGAGGACGAGTCGCGATTATCTCCACCTGGTCCATGGAGTAATGAGCAAGTTGACCACAAACAGTGAACTCTAATCGCCGACGCACATGCTGCCACCTTTTATTTTCCGAGGGGCCACTGTAGCAACTGGTTCGAGATCTTGACCGCACGGACCCTATTCGTTACTTAGCCGTACCTAGCAGTTTACATCCTCAGCCATTACGATTCAATGCGGAAACTTATATGAGACCAGAGAATTTGAGAGAACCTGATATTATTCAAAATTTTCCCGTTGATATTTGATTAAGGGACTGTTTTCATTAGACTATGAGTAGTTTAAACTAATAACAGTAATAAACTATTATATTGGATATATTTAATATAGAAGTAATAGAAATTTATAGCTATTTATGTATTATATGATATATCATTTGTTAATATAATATATCTATTATTATATGATATATTATATTTGAAATCATAGCTAATGATCATACGCTTGTTTTGCTTATTTAAAATTAGTGAAGATAATACTTTTATATTATTCCTAAATATACAGAACAAATTAAGGAAACAGTCGAAAATGTCTGAGTGAAAGAAATCACAAATTATTATTTTTTTTTTATTTCGATCTGTATAATATAAGGTGAGGATTTTGTAAGCTACTGAAAAATAAAAATCTACATAATAAATAATCCATAAAGAAAAACAGGGAAGAAAAGAAGAAAAAATCAAACTTCAGTACTTTATAACTGCAATAATAATTTATGACCGAAAATCTGTCCTATATTTTTAGTCTGTAACTTATGGCTTTTTAATGGGTATTGGATTGAACTTTGTGCAAAAAGCATATCAACGCTTACAGTATTAAATAAAATATGTAAAGGGTGAGAAAAACGGCAATACAATTTAAACCAATTCAAAAAGCTTATCAAGTAATTTGGCAGTCCTATATTTTTGTTAAGGTTCCTGTCAGCAAATGTTTCGAACTTTTTCTATCAGATTTTTGTTCGATGTGAAGAAGAAAAAACATGGCCATTGATGGGAAATAAATGGAAAATAAATGAAGGAGTTTTCAGCGCGTCGACATCTCCCTCCCAACATTAGTTTGTAACAAATCTTATTAAAAAGTGGTTTATGTTTAAGCAGCATTATCTAATAAGACTTCTCGTACACATAAGAACATCGAAGTGGCCATTATGCTCCCAAAACTACCTCCCCTTCGATAAAACGCGCGAGGCTTACAAACAACTGGTGGAGATCAGTAAAAAACACACCGAACAATCCACCGCATCAATCGTATTAACTAACACCTAAGAGATTCTTAATTGTCACATTAATTATGATACAACTATATACAACAATTACCACAGTACAACGCAAAAGAATTAATGGAAAAATCTTAGTAAAATTATACACCTAAAACCTACAACTGATGTAATCCCAATACACAAACATATTCATTTCCTCTTAAAAACAATCTCAAATTAGATAAATGATATAACAATAAAATGTCATGCGTAACCACCGGTGGAATATGCATACAGCCGCTAGACAATATCAAAGAAGACGACAGGAAGAAATTACAGGTCAATTTGGGGCGACTAACACCGTAATATATGGAGATTTCAATGCATATTTCAGAGCACGGGATCTTCATTCAATAAGTCAGCGGGTAAAACATTTCTCAGAATACTTTGGCAGCCTCTGGATGTGTTTTCCTAACGAAGGAACTTTAACCCTGCCCGGCACCGGGCATAAATCACTCAGCCCACTGATCTGATTCCTGTCATATACTTTGCTGTAATGGATGAAAATATAGGGTCAGACAACCACGCAATATGACTATTCATGCATTTTGTCTTGGGCACGGAAAATACCTTAATAACCAACACAACAGAGATAAAAATGGAAGGCGCAAAAACTGTTCTCTGATCGAACTCCTCATCAGCAATAGAACCCCTATATTTTACTCAGAAGTGATAGAGATATGACCCCTGTACAGAGAAACTATCAGCTAGATATGGTCTAAGATAAGACTATTAAAAGGAGTTAACCAAATCAAAGAAAACTACACAGCCCCAGAATGCATGGAAGGGATTTGTACAAATCATGCCCCTCTCACAAACAGCATTTAAGCCTTTCACGCTGCATAAACTGGAGGAGGAGCTAGGCAAGCATTGGTTCAAAGTAGCAACAGAGATGATTCTTTTCGAGATTAATTTTTGATCAATTTAGAAGGAACCGATAATAGATTAAGAGTAGGGAGCTTAAATTTATGTGACGCTTTCTTCAATTGAAACTAACATAATTGATGTACAAATGGTTTGAGTTGTGGTAAGTACGGCAATTCACTTTTTGGAAAAGTATTAGACAGCGATCCGGACTTCGCGTATTAAATAGTACTTAGATTATTAAAATAGAAGATATAAACACTTCTAGCGAAGTGAATTTCAGAAATGGCTGTACAATAGTACAAACCATTCCTACACTTCACTTCTTGAGGCATGATTGTATCTTCTGTCTGATGATCAATATTTAATACATCGAAATCCCGATAGATGCCTAAAACATCTTTGAACAATAACTGTAACTTCAGTGTGTGTAAAGATTAGTGACCGTTAATCGATAATTATTCCGAAATCGTGAGATGCGGTCTGGTGTGATGTAGGTTTCAGAAAAACATTTTCTTTATCATCCCAACGTTTCGATCTTTATTGAGACCATCTTCAGAGCCTGAGATTTGTAAACATTGTTTAACTTCAACAAATCCGTAGAGGATATGAAAAAATAAATTTATACAATGCTAAAAATTTTAGGTAAAAAAATCAATAAAATGGATTTATACGAAGCTAGACAATTTTAGATTAAAAAATTGAATTTATACAATGCTAGAAAATTATTCAGATATCGTGAGATGCGGTCTGGTGTGAAAAACAGCGACTGCTTCTCACGATTGCTGAATAATTATGAACTACACAATTTTCAAGATATTGAGGTGTTTAGTGACCGTCAGCCAATGATTACTTTCAGATCGTGAGGAGAGGTCTGGTGTGATAGGTTATAATAGGTTTCAGAAAAACATATTCTTTATCATGCCAATGTTTCGATCTTTATTGAGATCATCTTTTGGGCCTGGGGTTTACAAACATTGTTTACATTTAACAAATACATTTAGGATGTGGAAAAGTCAATTTGTACAATGGAACACGACACGCAAGAATGGCAGAAGACAAAGACTTTGAATGAGTCGATATATTTTGATTGAATATAAAATATATTTTGAATTGTATAAATTCACTCCCTATCTTAACGTACAACCTTTCACATTTCCCCCCTTATTTTCTATTATTATTCAGAAATCGTGAGATGCGGTCTGATGTGATGTAGTTTCAGAAAAACATTTTCTTTATCGGGCCAACATTTCGACCATTATTCAGACCATCTTCGGGGCTCAGAGTGTCCGTCTTCTGTGTAATTCTACCATTCTTGCGTGCTTTCAGGTTTATTCAGTTTTCAATAATGCATTAAATAAATTGGCGCCAAGATTTTTCTTTCTTCTAGGAAGCTTTCGTATTTCTAGAGATATTTTTTTAGATTTAGTGCTATAAGTGAATTTATGAATTTAGCGTGATCAACATAGACCCAGTTTGAAGATTACCCCGGAACGATATTCCGCAAATGTTTCGGATTTATTTTTATAGGAAATTATTGAAGTTTTATTATCATTCTTGAGAGGAAGTGAGATGTTCCTATCACCTGTTGACCAGCTTTTCATATGTGTGTCGTGTGATAGTTTTTTAAATAGTTTAAATTCTATTTCAATTTATTCAAAAGTTTATTGTAATTTTGATTGTCAATGAATGATTGATGCTGGCACGTGTTTCCAGAACTTCTTTTTTTTGGATTTCATCGTCTTATGTAGACAGATAAAATGTGTAATATTATTTTTTAGTACGAGGATCTCATACGCTATTTACAATTGTTTTTAAAAATATGTTAACCGCGCTTTATAATCATTTATGTGATTTTAGCGTAAAAATGATTTTAAAAAATTTTATCTAGCAAAGAACGAATCGTTTCCAATTCATTGAATCTGTTGACAGAGAAAAACAAAACGATGAATAAATTTGAAAAAAAACCTGTACGTCAGAGTATTTTCAAGTGGAAATTTGATTCAAAATTTATAATATAATTTTTTTGAACGAAAAGTTAAATGACGTTCACACGAGCGCGTAGACATTTCCCAACAAGCGTGCCCCAGTCTATTATTCTATTATTCATCAATTCCGATTTTTTATTCTCCGCCGGATCCAATCCGGCGATGCATAAAATTGAGTATTCACCGCAGACAATGGGGTCGTGTTGAAGCCCATATAAATCTCAGAGCGGTTACGCCAGATTCCGTTCCGTTGATAAATAATAAATTGCCAATAAAATATTCGCAACCTTTGGTATTCGTCGATTTACATTCTCGGTCATTCATCAGAAATTCAGCCACATAAATTATTACAGAAGAGATCAGTTCGAAGGATAATCCGTAATGTTATACCAAGTTTAAAAAAATTCTACCTATCCTTAAAAGAGGTAAATGTCTTAAGGGTGCTTTTAAGACGGTACATTTTTAGGAGGTCCGGCTGAATATCCCTTGAACCGATGACGCTATCAAAAAATATGTTTTTAATACTTGTCGTCTAGTTTCAATTTTTTACCATTTTTGGAAAAAAAATTGTAATGGGTCATCATTTTAGAGGATTTTCACGCTGAAAAATTGATGGAATCGGATTTGAAATTGGTCAAAAATGAATAAATTACGGGAAAAAGTCATTCGGTTTGCTATTTATTAATCGCTTTTCTTTTTCGAACTGCCTGCGTTGCGTAAATATTTTGCAGATTTGCTATTTTTATCCATTCTTCACCGGTGCTCAGAGCGTGAGAGCCAGGTGAAAAGGATGAAATGGATTTACAAGTTCTCTATCCTTTGCCATTCTTCAACTGAGGATGCTGGGTTGTGGTTGGGGTAGACACTGTTTTTTAAACAGCCCATCAAAAATAGTTAAACGAAGTTAAATCGGGTGACCGAGGAGGCCAACAGATCCACCTTTCCAGGAAGTGACGATTTAAATAACCTGTCATATGCAAAGAATAGTGTGCGCGGCATCAATCAAGCTGGACATTCATTCCTTGTCGGTGTTACAGAGGGACATAGTCTATTAGTGCTTGTATTGGGTTGTCCGGAAAATAATGCAGGATTTTGGTATTAAACAAAAAAAAAGAAATTAGTTACTTTAAAGCAATGTTCTTTAATCAAAATAATACTCTTAATACATTTCTCCCAACGTGTTGGTAACTTATTAATTCCGTCTGAGTAGAATTCAGAATTTTTAGAATTGATAAAGTCAATAAATGCATTTTCCAGTTCCGTTTGATTTTTGAATATTATGTGTTGTAAGTAGTGGTCCAGGTGTCTAAAAAAATGGTAGTCAGTAGGCGAGAGGTCCGGAGAGTAGGGTGGGTGAGGCAAAGTTTCATAGCCAAGCTCCAATAATTTTTGTGACGTTACACGTGACACATGTGGTCGAGCGTTGTCATGCAACAAAATGGGCCCTTTCCGATTTCACTTTTCCAATCGCCTTGAGGTGGTCAGCGACGGTCGTTTTACTGACTTTGAGTTGCTCTGCAAGTTCTCGAACAGTTGTTTTGGGGTTTTCTTCCACCACTGATCGCAGAACATCATCATTAAGAGAGGAAGGCCTTCCACGACCTTCTTCATCTTCAAGGCTGAAATCTCCCTCCCGAAATTTTTTAAACCACCTTTGCACAGTGCACTCATTAACACAACCCTCGCCCCAGACTTGGTTAATGTTTCTAGCCGTTTGGGCTCCGCTTCGGCCGAGTTTAAACTCGTAAAAGAAAATCGTACGAAATTCTCGCTTTGACATTATAAGGATGACTGAATTATTTCCAAGTAGCGGAATGCTACAGAGGTAAACAAACAATATCATTTGGAAGAGGATTAATAAGTGTTGACATTCATACAAATGAGTAATCCTGTAAACGTAAACAGAATATTTTATATAGATTTTTTTAATGAAAACTTAAAATCCTGCATTATTTTCCGGACAACCCAATAAAACCTCCCTTGACAAATTGAGGAAGTGAGCATCATTTAAATTATTTTTGTAGAAGCAAGGCCTAGTCGATATATTTCCGAGAAGTCCATACTGAACGTTGATACTGTGAACTTCTGATGATTACAAAAGTACAAAATCTTCTGATTTTCCTCCGGACTCGTTCGAAAATTCTACGTTTCATTATGGCATAGACTTCTTCGGATCATAGGATGTATGGAGGAATTTGGTTTTATTGAGCTTCCCAAATCGACACTTGAGCATGGAGTGTTAGACGCCTGTCATAATCACAGGTCCGAAGTCCCTGGACAAGAGGAATGCGAAAAAATTTTAAATTGTAATTCCGGAGTACATTTCTAATTTTATATTTTGTAGAACCTAAAGCCCTTCTAATGTTTAAAATTGAGGAATTTGCATTTTGCTAACATGATGAAATAAAATATTAGCTCCTGGTGGAAATCAAATTGCCTGTTTCTTAATGAAATGAACTAATCCGTATCATCTCATATTGTGAATAATGGGAATAAACGTTTTGAAGTTTACTTTGAGGCGATGAGAAAATTTCCGGGAGTACAACACGACTGGACGACGCGCAGTACCACCACTATCAGTAAAGCGGTCGTACATATCTACTCTCTGTTCATAGAAAAAAAATCTCTTCGGTTCTTTTTGAATGGATCAGTGAATGTAACGAATAGGTATCATTGTCAAATTTATGTACCTCCAATAATTATTTATGATCTTTTATTATTGTTACGTGCTGTTGAGATTTAATTTCGTAATTAAACTAAAACTGTTTTATTCTTGACATCTGACACTTACAATTAGATTAAAATCCGTTCTAGATATCCCCAAGGAACTGTACACGTGTTTAGAAGCTTATCACGTACGAAATGGCGTACAGCTTACAATTAGTGCATACATAATGGCAGTTAGCCTCCATAATTAAAACTAGAGGAATAAAAATGAGTGTATGAAGATTTTTTGTTAATTTCTTCTTTGTTTGTGTCTTACTAACATGAAATTTAAATATTAACAGAGTATGAAAAATAAGTATTATTAATAAAAAAATAATCTAACTGTTATTGAATTTGCATTTGGATAGAACAGAGAACTGATACGAATTTTTAAGTTGTACAACAGACATCGAGAAACAAATTTTCCTCTTCTGTTTTTATAAAACCTTCAAGTTCAAGAGTTTCCATTCAGCGAGATTGGAATCATTTCATTACAACACTCCACATTTCTATATCATCCAAATTATAAATTAAAATTTCATGATCTGGGGTATAAAAAGATTTTTAATCAAGGAACAAACCAGCAAATTCGTACCATCATTCAATTATATACCATGGTCAAAAAAATTGACACTTATATTCTCTGTGCTTTTTGATTTTTAAGCCAAACTGCCTTGCATTATTTTTATTACCAATATTATTTTACCTTTTATTTTAATATTATTTTTATTATAAAAAAAAGAAACAGCTTTTTTTATTAGTTTTTAAATTTTTTTAGAAAATTATCGGAATATCGTTTTCAATAAAAGTTTAAAATATTCGAAGAGACGTACGGTCATTTTATCTCAGGTTCTATTGAACAAGGAATTATACCTGTTCTACTCGAATAGACTGTTTTATAAATGTAGGGCAGTCGTCCGTAGAGACATTCGTTAATTGAAACAAACCACGGACTATTTAATGAATATTCATAAAACTAAACTTTCCGTATTCAAACAATTTTAATTGACAGGACGTGTATAATCCGGGAAGTGTAATCATGGCATGACCTGCATACGAAATCCGACGAAAAACCTCATAAGATTCAACTAGTCTAGAATTAGCGCTTTTACCAATTACTAGAGTTTGCGTAAACTGAAACGTTTGTTTTTTAATTCCGACACCGGAGACTAAGCGTTAATGGTCAACGTTACAAATGGAAGTAAAAAAAGTTAAATTGGAAAAAAGGCCTATTTGTTTCAGGCAACGCTAGCAAAGTATTTTGGTTCAAAGATCACCGATTATTAATTTTCCCCGTATGCAGTGTCCAGCATGTGGTGATAAGGTTGCACGAAGTGCCCCCCGTTAATTAAAGGAGGTCAGTCATTTCTTGGTTCGGTAAAGAGAGCGGGTACGAATGCTGGACGATAGAATTGTCCTCAATAGATAGAAATTTGTTGTGTGTTCCTTTTTTTTATAACGTATACGATATAACTAGTACTATTCGAATGAATGATATGTAAATAAATTGATGAAAGACTTTAGGTTAAAACAAGATGTGTGAGGGCCTTAAATGGCAGCGTTGTCGAAGGCACCTGAAGACGAACTTCCGCAGTGGTACAGATAAGACCTAGGTCTGACTACCGGACCAATACAACGCAGGGTGCAATTCTCGCTACTTGATTTCTGTATTGTGCAGAATTAATAAACCAATATAGGCTAAAGATTTTGTCTTTACATATTATACTATTTTTTTTGCTTTGTAAAACCCTTAGCAATATTTTATCTATTTTAAATGTACATAGTTTTATTTATTTTTTGTTTGTATTATTTTGTACAAAAATATAATTTTGCAGAACAAATGAGCTGTTCTCGACAGATTGTTTGGAACGGGTATTACTTCTTCCCCAATGAGATTGCGTTATCCGTTTAAAGAGTGATCGAATCACAAACTTTCTCCGACAATAAGACCGTGCAAAGATCCACAGTGAAAAATCTCACTCAACGGTCAGCATTGTAGCTAATCCCCGGATCAGCAGCAGAGATAGCGGACTGGCTTATTGCCCTTTAAACCTCCCGTTCTTAACGAATCAATTCGTGATGGATAGCCACGCCTGGAATTGGCCGTTGACTTAGCAACTTGTGATTGGGTTACTTCGGCCAGCATATTGTTGCAAAGCCAACTCCCCCAATTTATTCTTATTTGTTGATGAGTTTCGTACCTAAATTAAAGAAAATGGCTGCTTAAATATGTTGTTTTCCCGCGAATTTTCAAAAGTTCTTTAAATAACGACACGTGTTATTGCTAATTTTTCCAAACAGAAAATTTTGAAGTAATTTATATTTAATATTAATCCATTTCTGTTTTTAGTCGTCTAATGGATCAAATTACTTATTTCAATTTTTATGTAAGGTCTTGGTTGAGATGAAAAGCTAATGTCACGAGTGGGATTGGAACCGACGGCTTTCGGCTCAAAACGCCGGTTTTCTAACCACTTGAACTATCGTAACTTTGATCCAGACGGACTCCGAAAACGAAAAAAAAAAGATAATATGAATAATAGAAAAAGTTTGTAGTGGTTAGTGACCTTTAATAGATAATTATTCAGAAATAGGGAGATATCAGGCCAATGCACGCAAGAATGGTACAATTACACAGAAGACAGACATTTTGAGCCCCGAAGATGATCTGAATAAAGGTCGAAACGTTGGCCCGATGAAGAAAATGTTTTTCTGAAACTACACCACATCAGGCAGCATCTCCCTATTTCTGAATAATAATAGAAAAAAGGGGAAAAATGTGAAAGTTTGTACGTTAAGATGGGGAGTTGGTGACCGAGCAGATCTATATCACCATAGGCCAAGTAGTTAATGCAGCGGCATGGTGGTTTCAAACCCCGCTCGTAACACTAACTTTTTCATGTTAATCAAAACGTTACATAAAATAATAATCAATTGTTTTTTAAATTATGCACATTTATATCATCTTACCTACTACTTGAAGATAGACAGATCTCACAATTGGCGGATGCGAAGATATCTGGCATTCGTAGTATCCTTGATCGGTCTGGTTTACGTTTTCTATGTGGAGCTGCCAGTCCTTCGGAGAAAGATATACGGATTTGTATCGTCCGTCCGTGCTGTATACCTCCGTCCCGACGGAGACAAGGGTGAGTTTATCGCCGAATCTGCGGAGCCAGGATACCTGAAAGCCCAACGATTAGTTTTTTAAACGCAATTCTACAACAACAAAAAATTTCAAGGTAAAGTCATAAGAATAATTTATGTTATTTAGTTTTTAGTATTTCTACTCACCCAAAGTGTTTGTCTTTTGTGTAATTTTGCCGAGTCGTGTTGAGAGTGCCAGGGAACACTTCAAAACCCAACATATATAAACATTAAACAGTAAATTCTCACTGGCCCTCTCAACACGACATGGCAAAATTACACAGAAGACAAACTCTTTTGAGTGAGTAGAAATACTTTGATGGAAAGTAAAATATAATTTTTGGATTATATAAATTCAATATGTATTTTCTAAATGTAAACTATGTTTGTAAAGAAGATGATCTCAATAAAAGATCGAAATGTTGGCACGAGAAAGAAAATGTTTTTCTGATACCTACATCACACCAGACCGCATCTCACGATATCTGAATAATTAAATTGATTTTGTTCCAGGCACTGGTTTTTTTGTAAAGTTAAAATTATGTTGTTGTCTATGTTTTATGCAGCTTTCGGCTGTATGAACGCCTACCCCAGGACACTATATAATTAACTTTTTTCAATTAATTAATATTTATGTAAGGTGCTGGTTTGGATAAAAAAATCCCGCTCGCGACATTGGATTTTTATCTCAACTAATACCATTCATAAAGATAAATAATATGTGCAAAGATTAGCGGCCGTTAATTGATAATTATTCAGAAATCGTGAGATGCGATCTGGTGTGATGTAGGTTTCAGAAAAACATTTCTTTTATCTTGCCAACATTTCGATCTTTATTGAATCATCTGAATATAAATATATTATATCTGAATACAAAATATATTTTGCATTGTATAAATTCATTTTCCACACCCTAAATGTATTTGGTAATTGGAAACAATGTTTGTTCCCTGAAAATGATCTCGATAAAAGTTCGAAACGTTGGCACGAGAAAGAAAATGTTTTTCTGATACCTACATCACACTAGACCGCATCTCACGATTTCTGAATAATTAAATTGATTTTGTTCCAGGCACTGGTTTTTTTTTGTAAAGTTAAAATTATGTTGTTCTCTATTATTATTTAATAAATCTATTATATTCAGTGGTCTATTGACCAAATTACTTCTTTCGATTATTTAGTTTTTTATGTAAGGTTTTGCTTGAAATGAAAAAGTTAGTGTCACCAGGATTCGAACCCACGACGTTCGTCTAAATACGCTTCCTGCTCTACCACTTGAGCGCTATCGTGACATTCACTCGGACACCAAATCTTTATCTCAACCTACAACCATTCGAATTTTCCCTTTTTTTGCCATTTTTCATTTCAACCAAAACCTTACATAAAAACATTAGATTATTATTTAATTTTTATTTCGCAGCATTATGTAATCAATGCCAACAAAAAACATTTTTGTCTAGATTATGTCTTGTGAGGTTTTTTAAAAATGTATTATGAACAATCGTGATACTTACGATAAAAGCAACATATCAAATTGTGGTTTTCTCGTTCAGATAATTTTTGTCCGTCTATCCTTGCTATTAAAAATATTTACTAACTGTGCAATTAATGTACATAATGAATCGACCTCTGCCATAATTTTTTAAATAAAAATATCACGGGATACGTTAAAAAGTTCGATTTCTATAAATGCAGGCTGTTATTTATGATAGTAATTATTGAAATAAAAAACGAGGAACGTGTTCACTCTAAATTCAGCCAAATTTTATGGTTTATTTTTTCTCGAGACGTAGCTACTGCAACGAACTGTTCCACGCCGGGTATTCTTCCTCACTGATAACAGAAGGGAAGAAACTTATCTAATTACGGCAGAGACATCTGTCTAAACTAGTGAACTAGTGGCCTGTTAAGTAGACAGGAGACTAAACAGAACCCAAGTGTTAAAGTAATTACAAAGTGTATATAGTTGTAAAATTGTTCCCATCATAGCAAACTGTCAAAACTTGTTAAGATACAGTCGCGGAAGCATTTTTTGACATTTAGGTAAACACTAATAGCGCCAAGAACAAAGGGTAAATAAACCAATGTTGAAAGTTTGAGCTTCAAAGCTGGGTGTATTTCACGTTTTCTGAAGCGACCGCTGATATCTATCAGTAGATACTGGGCTGTCCCAAGTGAATCAGCCATTTTCGTTTGTACGATCAATCACTTGATTCCAACCAAAATATTTTCAATTTGTTAAAATATTTATTAATGACTATGTCAGGCTTTATTCGAGATGGATATTAACGCGTTAACTTGATTTTAAAAGTGACAATATAAACGCATGGTTTTGAAACGTATTTTCCTATGCGTTAAAAATCAGTTATTTTTCCGTCACCCTATTACAATTAGGAGACGCCCCAGGCGGGCATTCTTCGGTACAATAAGTCGGGAATGTTTTGAGGAGGTGAGCTTAGATGTATAAAATGTACAGAAAGACAGTTGTGTTCAGACTCCTTGTCGCTCTTCTGCCATTTACTGAAGCCGTATTAGTATCTTCCAATTTTAGGTTGAGTTGAACGATTTCGGTCTATACAAGAAAAGAGCAAATATCATCTGAGCGAAGGTTTTGTAAATATCTTATTTATATAACAATTTTGGTTCTGTTTGTGCGTTATTTTATTTTTGGAAAATATATTCTTTGATATAAATTATACGATTATGTTTATTATTATTCACCCCCTTTCAAGGAGTGACTGAAATAGTGCTGTTAGAGTTTCCTGTTGTCGTGCTACAAAGCTAACCGGACTACTAATGAATTTACCCGAGCAGTAAAATCCAATAAAAACTATTATTTTTCCTTAGAAGGACGTTTGTAGATTAGACATATGAAAATTAACTCACAGACATTCATCAATCGATAACTTTGTAAGGAAGCCGAGAAACAAAGTCACTTACAAACTTCGAAAGAACAAGTGGCAGATTTATTGAAAAAACAATAATCTCTTAATGTGTCGTCAACTGAGTTTAATAGTCTTTTTCCGCAAACATTTCACATTAATTTTAAGTTAAAATCTCTTGTCGAAAGTTAAGCGATAGTTATATCTTAAAATGTTCGCGGAAAAAGACACTTAAACTCAGTTTTGGACATATTTTAAGAGATTATTGTTTTGTTAATAAATCTCAACTTATATCCGCATACTACACAACAAGGTATCGATGATGTATGGCCATTTCATTTACCCGATTATAAAGAAATTAACGGCGATTGGCTATGACCTCTTAGTACAAGCATCTTTTTTCTTACTTCACCTTTTACAGATTATAGATTTTTTGAAGCGGGAGAAATTTTAGTTTGGTCTTTTTCAATCATATTTAATATCTTCAGGTTTAGTCTTAGTTACGTTTCGGCTTCTTACTATCTTCAGAGCAACGTCCATTGAAAACATTAATTTATTATTGTCAATTAACTGGTTCGTTTTACGAACAATAAACATAATACGGTTACTATGTTTTAAAAATACAATATTAAAAAGCATAATGTTATATTCATAAAGAGAAATGTATATTGAATTAGTTACTATTCAGTGGACATATCGAACCGTAATATCTGTAAACGAGACACGTACTCGGGCTTTGGCTCAAAAGTATGTGTGTCAACCTCGCGGCTTATGCTTAATCGTGTGAGGATGACCCTTCTTTTACCTCCTTGTACCTTCTCCAAGGACCCCCCCCCACCTCTTAATAGGGCTCTTCAGACCCTTGAGCTTCTTTGTTGATCGGGCCCAACAAAGCTGCTATTTTCTTTAAATCTTTTTAATGTTTTTTTAATCGTCAGAGAGCTTGTTCGCCGTGGTTAAGTCCGGATTTTGGGAAGAATGAATTTATGAATTTGTTGTTTCATCCTCCTGACCTTAATGAGATTACATGCTACACTTTATGTATGATTACTTGTAGTCGGAAATCAGTCGTAAGAAAACAATACATTTAAAATAGCTTTATGCGTTAATTGTTTAGGAAAGTAAAGAAATAGCTGTCCCCAAATTTGAAGAACTAGTCGCGCTAACAAACTATAGGTTAAAGACAAATGAACAAACAAGCCCTTACATATAATAGCAAAATAGGCTGACCTTTGTTTTAAGAGAACATGCCAAATTCTTTTTTTTAAAGAATAATTACATTCAATGATTAATGAAAAATTTACAATGTGACTTATCTTTTTGTAACAGAAAGTACGTTTTTGTACTGCGATTTGGACCTTTGGAAAAATGAGACTAATTTTTTTTCTGTACCGCATCAATTTTCACCCAATTACAAAGCGACGTTGATGGGCCTTTAATGCAATTTTAAAACGAGATGGATGTCGGAGATTCGGGTCGAAGGACCGCCCGGGCATGACAGATGTTAATAAGTTTGATAAATGTTAAAGAGTGGGGAACGAGTTGAATCCCTGGATGTCACCGAGTCACGCTTACTTATTTTCTACATGGCTTATAGAACAAGATGAATTCTGATGAGTTGATATTTATGAGATAACTCGTCATATATCGAAACAAGTACGCGACTGTCAGTACAAACTTTGGCCTGTTTGAAAATACTTCATTTCATTATGGAATATTACTTCCATATATTATAATGATTTAACACTGACCAGTTTAAATCACCAATTTTTTTCATGGTTTCATTTTTTTAATATCTTGCCATTGAACAAGATGTGGCTTACCAAGGCCGAGCTAGAACACGAGTCCGAAAGTACCAGACGAACTTAAGACGTAACGGGGACAGCGCCGCACTGAAAAAACATTCTACTTCTGCTGAATAATAAACTATCCGCTGCTCCGCCGTTACGACCCGCGATCATAGACCCGACCACAAGGCAGCTCGACAATCCATCTCCGGATGCGCTATGGTTACTGATAATTTCTTATTTCTAAGTTTCAATTTTTTATTAATTCAAATATCAATTTGTAAATCAACGAGTATCTTGAAGCTACCTTTGTTTCAAAGTTGAAGAGATTGTCAATGACTTTACATCCCAATATGCCTAGCAAACGAAAAGTAAATGTTTTAAATCTTTGGGTATTTTGCAAGTGGAACAATAGAAAAATTTTTTTTGTGTGTATATAAAGGTAGACATTTTACATCTAGATCGGATTCGTGTTATAATGGTAACAAATCCCGTACTACTGCCTACATGTAAAACGGGTATTTTATTAACATTACGGATTTGAAAGACATATTGTCATATGTAGCATAAATAATCACTACATCATAATTTAAAAAAAAAATCTTTTGGTACAATATGGTAAAACATTTAGAGAACCTTTACGCTTGAATGTCTAAAGAGCGTTTTAATTCTAATCAAACAAACTGACGTAGAAGCACGTACATTATCAACATTGAGCCCGCATAGTCTTCACACTCAGGCCTTTTCCAGCATTAAGTATTTAAGTTGTGTATTTAGCAGTCATAAATATTAACTATTTAAATTAATTATGTTTTTATCTAAGGTTGTGATGAAAAAAAGCAAGTTTCGAGCGGGATTTGAAAATTACATTCACATAAATACTCCGCTGCTCTTGACTTGAGCTATCTTTCGATCCACTCCTCATTTCAACGTACGATTTTTGGAAGTTTCTCTTTTTGCCATATCACAATTCGAAATTCGGCAATTTAAGAAATGAGCGCAGTGAACTGTTATCGTAGTAACTACTTCTGTAATAATTATACTAACCCTTACATGTATATACTATGCATAATTAATCAATTAATTATACTTTTATTTGGGGGTGGGAACCTTGCTCGTGAAACCGGTTGTTTTCATCTCAGCCATGACCGTAGATAAAAACATAATTAACTTAAAATAAAATTGTCTTAAATTGCCAAAGTATGCTGTGTTTTTGACCGTTTTCACAAAAACAATTGGAAAAGAAGTTATTCCTGTATACTTAATCACATTTCAGTATAATTTTTTTCTTCATATCCTTTTTTTTATATTAAATTTCTGTATGATACTATTAAAGTCTTTATTTTGCCCGACTTTGGGATGTTTCATTCAAACCGATTAGAAGGGTCAGAAGCTTTACAACTAAAAGTAACGAATACCAAGTCATCAAAATAATTAGTACTACTTTGGAGGATTTTCCATGAACAGATATGGAGAAGTATCAATATAAATGTCAAGAAATGAGAGAGAGAGAAAAAAAGAGAGAAAATCTTTTGAGACAAAAGAGAGAGAGAGAAAAGAGAGAAAAAAATGAAGAAAAGGGAAGAAATAGAGAGAGAATCTTTTGAGACGAGAGAGAGAGAGAGAGAGAGAGAGAGAAAATGAAGAAAAGGGAAGAAAAAAAGAGAGAATCTTTTGAGACGAGAGAGAGAGAGAGAGAGAGAGAGAGAGAGAAAGAGAGAGAGAGAGAGAGGGA
>CM077106.1:2786307-2860059 GCA_039619505.1 Cimex hemipterus | reverse complement strand
TATATATATATATATATATATATATATGAAGTTAGTTGAATTTTATGATTCTATTTAAAAATTTTCCTATATAATTTATTTTTAGGTGTTTTATGTTTACTGAGCAATTTATGCTATAAAACCGCAATCTAAAGAATATATATAACATTCACGACAGATCATATCTTTCATTGTAAATGGGTAGTACAAATTTATGATGCTGTCGCACAAATAAAAGTCAATAACAATTTTTTATTCCTCAATGCTAATAAAACGATAAACTTATCAAATTATAAAACTGGAATGTGTGGTGAGTGACGGTTAGTCGATGATTATTGAGAAATTGTAAGATGCGGTTTGGTGTGAAATATATTTTCTTTATCGTGCAAACGTTTCGATCATTATACAGATCATCTTCAGGGCCGGGGATTTGCAAACATTGTATAAATTATACAAATACATGTAGGATATAAAACATGAATTTATACTATGTTAGAAATTCATTTTTCACATCTTACATGTATTCGCATAATCTAAAGAATATTTATGAGTTATTATATGACTTTATTATAAAGATCGAAACGTTGGCACGGTAAAGAAACTATTTTTCTAAACCTACGTCATACACCGCACCCCTTGATTTTAATCATTCCTGAATCGACATTAAAGTAGCGTTGAGTTTTCCTATGGCCATTAGGCTCTTAAGACATACACAATTCTTTGATGCACTGGCCAATAGTCAGGAGTGCCAAATTTAATAATTAGGGAAAATAGAAACATATTTTGACAGACAAATTTCGTTTTTGTACTATTATGTTTTTACTTGAATCAAACATAAAAGTTAATGTTATGAACAAAATTGTTAAAATCCGCAATAGGATTATTTTATTATTATTTTCTATGCTTTCCTTTGAGTATATCCTTCCGTGTATCGGAGCTGCTTTTGGACAATCATATTTTTTTATAAAAAAAATTGTATTTTATATGGAAATTTATCGTGCTGTGTTATAGGACTGTTGACGCCCATCAAAAGGTGTTTTAAATAAATTTGTTGTGATAAAGAATGGGAGATGTTTAAAATACCGAGAATAATTTATTTATTATTAGAGATGTTTTATTTTGTTTACTTAATTGTTGGTTTACGTATAAGTGCTATTTGTTTTGATTTCATTGTAACAAATTTATTTTACTTTATTTTGTTTATGCTAATATTATATTATAAGTTTGTTCTTGTTTCACAACTATCGTCAATTTTATTAATAATGATATTATTCAAATTTGCATTACCAAGGGATAGATTCGCTCTTTCTGGGGAAGCACAATTCCCAAAGTCATAAATTGTAATGTAAACGCTAAATATATTGTACAACTTTGAAAATTTAATAAATGATGGAAGGAATTTTAATTATTCGCAAAATAGTTTTCAATCATAATTCTTACTTTACGAAAAATATGAACAAAATTTCGACGGAGGAATAAAAATATACGGATTTAGTGTTGGTGTACTTTTATCCGCAGAGCGTAATAAAATAGAGGATTCTCTAGATTCTTTCTATCATTGAAAACCTAATATTTAGAGACATACATTTTCAAACTTTACAGATAACAGCTAAACTTTTTCGTACTTTATTATTTTCAGAAAAAGCATACATTAAGATAAACACTTTTTTATACTTTATTATTAACGTTGTGTATATAATAAAAATTAATTGATTTATTGTTGAGTTTGATCATGTGTTTTTATATAAGGATTGCGTTTAATTCGACAATAAGTTGTAATAATTCTAAAACATACTTAAATATAAAAAGAAATCTTATTAGATTAGCTGAAGATTAAAGTTAGATTAATTGGCTTACTAAATGCTTCATCCTCACAAATTACGTTCAAGCCTCGGAGAAAATTATCCAGACCCATCATTAACCTAATTTCTATTATGTACATTATGTCATACACTTGTACTAAACTATCGTTAAATTCTGTTAAGCTTTTAGGGAAATTTTGAGACAAGCCTTTACATATCAAGAGCAAAGTTGTCTAGTGAAATTTCTAGACTTCCAAAAAGCATTAGGCATTAATGGAACTTGGTTTATTAACGTTGGTCGATTTACACATCAAACTTAATTTTAAGTATTGAACGGGAAAAAATGGAAAAAATAATATAGCAGTTTTTTAAGGTGAACCAATATGAATGAAAAACTTAATTTATGTTATTAACATTTTTAATATTATAGCTTTATTGATATTTTTTCTTTTAAGAAAACAAAATGAAAGACCTAGTCTTTGTGATTTCTAGTGATCCGCAAATAAAACTCCAATAAGAGATCGTAAATATATTAAATACTTAATTTACGAACTCGAATCTAAAATTACGTCACGAATTTTTGATATAGAAATCTAGAAGTTTTGTGAAGAAGTAGAAGAACACGTGTTCACATTATAACATCATTAAAACATATTCTAGTCATACATAAAAGCTCTTCTTTTTTTTTATGCATTACAATTGTAAAATGGTGCATGTAATAATTATAAATGCATGTTAAGTCTAAAAATATAATTAATATATTTTAGGCGTTTCAGTAATTTTTTTAAAAATTTAAGTCAGCTGAAGATGAGGGCGGGCAGATCCTTGTAAAACAATAGCAAATATTTTTCATGAAATTGTCTTTGTTGGTTGTTTCTTCGAAGTAAGATGGTATAGTTATGATCAGCGCGATTTTTTTTAAACAATGGTTACCAGGAAATGGAGGAGTTTCCCCTGAGCACTGCAGCTGTTCAGCTAATTGTACGTCATCCCTGGCTCCGTTTTTGGGGGCGAGTGTGAAAGTGTGAACATGAGTCCCAGGTGTAGCGGTGTTCTTCCATCGAAGAGCCATCCCTTCAAACGAAGGGGATTGGGACCAAATTCAGGAACAATGAGATCTGATCCAGCTCCTTCCATTGACGAGTGTCGTGTCAATTTCTTTCAATTTGAGCCCCCAGCCCCGTTAGGCGTCAGAAAAAAAAGTCCAGAGGGTGGGGATTGAATCTACTACCGCTTGATCTACTAGCCCAGAATCTGAAGCCTTAACCACTCGACTACCTCGGCTCCGATGTATTTATTAGCGTGAATGTGCAGTGCAAAAGGGACGATGGTGAAATATTGAGTACTTCATTGACCCTAAAATAGATTATTAATATTTGTAATATGTGTGAACCTTTGTTATGGCTGTAGATTGCTCCATAAACCATTTGTAGTTTTATATCGAGAACCGGTCTTATTTGAATTGATTGATACTATACGCTCTTCCTCAGTATATTTAAAAGACCTAGTGTTGTATTCTATCTCTTCACATATTTGCGGCTTCTTCTCTTTTTACAGTCTACTTACACCAATTGAGTGTTCCGTCTCGTAGTACCCATTTTCTTTAATTTATAATGTTTATGTTGTTGGTTTGTCACTGCCAATTACTTTGATGTTTGATGTACAATGTGAATAAGAAGAAACTAATTTTTAGAATCACCTTAAAGTTTATAACATTCCTTACGTAGAACTAGCTTTTGTCTCATTAATTATCTTTCTTAGTAAACAAGTCTCTTCAATCTTAGTTCCGAATCTATTTCAATTTCCATTTCCACTGGAACTAACTACCCAATATGCCAGATATAACCGATGTTTCAGTTTCCTCTGTCGTAATTTGAACAAATATTAGACGTGCCGTACATAAATGTTGTCTTCGATTCAAAACTTGTAGCGAATATCGAGCCAGTTCCGGCAAGTTGATAATTTTTCACCTTGTTAACCTCTGAAATCTAACCTCGGAAATTGATGAGAGTTTAACCCAGTGAATAATTTCACTTTTATCCTAAGGTGCCACCGACGTGGATTCATCCGAGTAATTAATAGGATTATGAAAGTTTACTCAAGCGTAAATCAGATATTGCCTTTGATAAATCAGAGTGTTGTTTAGATTAACAATTTGACTGCGGTAACTAAAACAGATGTTTGTTTAGGAGGACCGTGGGGGTCGGTCTGAGGTTTAATTAACGAAAGAACCCTAGGCCAACTTTGGCTCAGAAAATTATCACTTGACCCCGTTTCCCCTACTTTATCAAGTTTTTTTTTGCAACCTCCGTCCATATCTCTACTAAGTTGGCCAACTTTGCTACAACTCACTTACATTGAAAGAAGTTAAAAGTCTTAAAGCGCCGCCTAACCATACTATAAAGCTACATTCTGCCGATAAAATAATATTATTATAATTTATATAATTTTTTAAAAGTGTTGTGTTTCCCATTAGGAACTATTGCTTTCATGACATTTAATCATACATTATAGAAATCTATATCTACCATATATAATACCTATCTCATATATAGAGCAATTTTATGCCTAATTCGTTTTAATATGACCCTAAATTGTTTAAAACATTATTATCTTTATTAAATATCACAGTTTACACGTAAACCCCTCAACCGTTTCAATTCGATAGCATTAGTCTGTGCTTAATTCTATAATTTGCTTTCTATGTTGCCAGGTGTTTAATATATATACAGGTAATGGAAATCAAGGGAGAGGAATGGACTGATTTCATGGTTATTAAACTTGCATTAAAGCACGATTAGAAGCCCCTCAGAATCTGAGCTTCTCCTATCGGACAATATTCCTTAAATCGACACAATATAATTTAAATTAATAAAATAAAGCTAATAAAAAATATATGAAGTATCTTTGCTGGAAAGATTGGCAGAACCGCTAGGACAAAATGACCGACAAACTCACAACCTTGGGTCATGGATAGTATGAGCAAAAAGAGAGAATAATTTTGACCCGACTGCGAATAGGCCACACTAGACTGACGCATGCTCATCTCTTAGCGAGAAAATGTCCACGGAGATGCTCATTGTGCGGCGCACAAATAACTGTTAAGCATTTACTAACCGAATGCGAACTATTGGCGCCGCACAGAACAAAGTGTGGCCTTTCCTCGAGTTTGAAAGACGTCTTACAACACAGCAATGACAACAGCAAGAAAGTAATCAAATATCTAAAGCATATAAATGCATATGGCCGTCTTTAATGCTCCTCCACACGTGGTTTGGTTTTCCCTTCCTGAAGAGAGTGTATTTATTGGCGAGAATGTGTGAGTGTATGGGTGGGTAGTGGTCGGAATATCGAGTACCCCACAGACCCACCAAACTAGGATAGATATCTCTTTGAGTGTTTTGGGTAGAACGAATGTATTTATTGGCGCGAAAGTGATTGTGTTTGGGTGGGTTGTGCAGGAATATCGAGTACTCCACAGACCCACCAATTTAGGGCTAGTATTAATCTATAATATCTTTTAGAGTGAATGGGCGGAGGCACTGTTGTGCATTAAATGCGCCAGTAACTCCACATTTTTATTTATTTGTAAATACAGAATGATTGGTTACAGCTTGAGTGAATGTATTTATTAGTGCGATAGCAGTGTATGCATGGGTGGGTCTATAGTGGAATATCAAGTACCCCATAAACCCACCAGCTAGGATAATATGTTAGATTAATTGTAATTTTAATTGTATGGCTGTATTTATTAGCGCGAACGAGGGCGGGTCTTCAGAGGAATATCGAGTACTCTGAAACCCAGTCATAGGCCAGGCTGGGATTGAATGTTAGTGAATGAGTTAGTTTCAGAACCTTTTCATCACGTGTGGGAGGGGTAAAAATGCGGGGAAAAACATCGAAATTGTTGAAACTTAACACAAGAGATGGAAGAAATGTGGGGTGCTGGCAATAGCCGAGGCAGATAGCCGGCCGGTAAATAAAAATAAATTTAATAAGCTCGTATATATGTGTATATACTGCAATGTCAAAATTTCTATTTAATGTTCTATTTTTATAATATATTTCCTTTCATACAACAAAACAGATTCATGTTACAAATTGTACGGGTCCCCGGTGGCCAAGTGGTAGGACATCGAACTCGTACTTCCTCGTAACTGCGTAACTCCTCAACCGTTTCACTTTGGTAGCATTAGACCATACTTAATTATATAATTTACTTTCTATGTTGCCAAGTGTTTAATATAAACAGGTTATGAAAATCAAAGAGAGGAATGGACTGATATCATGGGTATTAATCTTGCATTTGAGCACGATTAAATGACTCTCAGAATTTGAGCTTCCCCTATCGGACATTATTGGTTAAATAGACATCAAGTTACTTAATTAATATAATGTTAATTAATGTTAATATATATGCCTGGTATACACAAATATCAACTTCTTAACAATTAATATGGTCTATTTTATTAGTGTTTACTTTTCTAGCCTTTTTATTTGCTTATTTTTGTAAATTGCATTAAAATTTATTAGAAATTATTAGAATTAGCATTAGGAGACCTTCTAGACGGCCTCTGGCCTTTCCTCAGGATGGATAGATTGGATCAGGGGAAGTCATCCACATTGGTGCCTGAGCGACTACAAGGTTGGACTCTGGTCGGGTGCCATCGACTTCTTTGGTCATTTTACGTTCCCTAAAACTAATCATTTCACACTCACTCATATACTAAATTCAACTCACACAAACCCAATCACAAATGCAAATCCTCTGTCTTGAATCCAAGTCGGAAGGGACTCGATTAGTAATTTTTTTTTTTTTTTTTTTTTTTTACTGAAGAAAAATTTAATTACGAGAATTTGGAAAAACAAAATAAAAGGTTTTAATTTCATAATTTTGTTTATTGGACAGAATATTTTTTTAAATTAATACTGTGCATTATCTACTCCGTTAGCTAGAAATCCTGTGCACCTGTTAGGCAAATGGTAATAAGTTTTTAGTTGATTTCATTAGGACTTTCATTCCATAGAGGTTGTAAAGCTTCTCAATGGGATGGAGTCGTGGAGACAATGAAAGATGGGGCAGATGGGAAATTTCCAGGTTTTCTAAACATTGATGAACAACTCTGTTTCTATGAGGACTGGTATTCATCTAGACATACAAGTACGGAACAGGTTGCCGAGGGCATCGGGCTCGCATTTGCCACGCAACGGTCCTGGGTTCGATTCCCAGCGAAGCTCATTAAAAAATAAATAATGGTGTAAAAACTGTAGTATCAAGTGGTTTGACACCTTCTACGACATCCAACGGTTGAGTTAAAAACGAAAATTGCTTTACTTACTTACTTTTACCAGGCAAATGTGAACCGGAGACCTTAACCGGGGTTATGTTTAAAACAATGGCAGAACCACAGGAGTGTATAGCCTACAAATTAAGAAAAATATTGCCGGTAAAATCGTTGCCACGGGGAGAATAGACAGGAAAAAAAAAAGAATTTTACCGACTCAATTGCAAACATGCCATATCAGTTTGGCTCATGCGCTCTCCCTCATTAACAACCGGCCACTGATATGTTTCCTTTGAGACCCACTAGTAACTGAAACCATACCCTTTCAGAGTGCTAAAAGTTGGCAAATGTTTGGCCTAAACACGAGTCTCAATGAAATTTTGAAACACAATAGTGATCGCAACGAGAAATCGGTTGAGACATCTGAAGCGGATAAATGGATATAGCCGCATTTGTGTCTCTTCATACGTGATTATCCTTTTTTGAGAAAGCTTGGTTCTTAAAGTGGATAGTTTTTAGCAGTATATAAAGTAAATCATAGGTCCAATTTGATTTATTTTTATTACTGGAAAAAAGTGAAGTTTAATAGAGTACCAAATGGTAAATCTTAAACAGTAAGTTAGTAAGTGTTTAACAGTAGCATACCGCCTTTGTCTGTATTACGTCACACGCCATTCTTTTTTAAAAGAAACCCTAAAACGGCCACTCATCTGGACCAGATGATAAGATTTCATGTCCGGTCCGTTTATGAGCTAAATTCTGCCAAGACCGTCTATCATCCAACTTTTCGAGTGTGGCGGCCTGCTCCCGACGAGACAACCATGATGTTATTAAGAATGGCCAGTGGCCAATTTTGATCTCTCTCTCACTCACTATCTTACTATCTCACTCTATGTTTCTTTTTATTTATTTATTTATCTGTTTATCTATTTATAATTTTGTCTACTAAAAGCCGATATTAACTCTATTATACAGAAATTTAGAAAGCTAAAGCACACACATCCCCTTATCATTCACTTCATGATACACTACTTTGCATGTATACCATAACAGTAAGGCCCAAACAACGGGGTCGTAGTAGCCTGGGCCCTTAAAGCAGGTAACTAAAAGAAAAGCACTCACAAAAATTCAGACTTGCATGCATCTGCATCACGGGAGCAATGAGAACATATCCCACAGTTAGTATGGAAAAAGTCTTGGGATTAATCCCCCTCCACTACATGGTAACGAGGACAGCACAGAAAACTATTATTAGTCTCATTTATCCAATTGCAATAAAAATAAATGGGGACAGAGGGCAACAAAATTAAGAAATAACATCCGATACTCACGGCTCCAAGAAACGACAAAAACAGGATGTTTGAATTCTATCAATACTGCCAAATAAACCTAGCTCCCAAAAACGAATGGGAAGAGTAAAACACCTCCATTAAGAATGGCACGATCTTTTGGTACACAAAGATATCTAAAACACAAGAACGTACAGAGGCATGAGTCCTGGAACGACATACTCAGAACCCATGGGGCAAATACACCAGTATCTTTCAAACTGATATACACGCAATCGAGGGATGTATTCAGCACAACTTGACTAAAGGGAAAACAAGAATCATGTAACATAGCCAAGCAGCCATCAAAGCACTAAACTCAAATATCATTAATTCAAAGATTGTGTCGAACTGCACAATTAAATTAAACATATTAGTACGCAGGACCACTGATGGTTGGGTCCTAGGACAGATGGGAGTAGAAGACAACGGGAAATCGGACACCCTTGCAAGGAAAGGAGCTGCTACACCGCTGATAAGACCCGTACTTTTATGTGGCATAGGAACCCGCACTATGCACTATTAATGATTATCTCAGACAGATGAACAAAAAAAAAAAAAAAAAAAAAAAAATCAATGGAATTCACTCGTTGTACATAGATAATCCAAGAATGTCTTAAGAAATTTTGGAAGAAAAAGAATTGTAGATTTATCAAAGGAAGCAGGAATAAACTGCGAATCCTAATAGGACATAGTAAACTAACTGGACAGTTAAAGAAGGTTGGAATAATCCAAGATGGCACATACAGATTCTGCGAAGACACAGAGGAGATCATCTATTAACAAACTGCGGTGTTGCACATGCCCCCAGAAGACGTGTTTTGGGATGTACAGTGTGACCTTAAAAGAGATTCAACCACTGAAACCGAGCCTATTAATGAATTTTCTTGATGAAATAGGACACACCGATGTGCTTTAGGCAGAGAACGGGGAATACAATAACTCTCAAAGAGCGCAGTATATTACGTCCTGACTATTACATCTACATCTACATCTATCCTCTTCAGTCTCTGTTTTAAACAAGAGAAATCATGTTATGGTTACACTACTTTAACTAAATGAATTTCTTATAGTGTAACACCAAAGAGTAATTTTCACTTTTTACTTAACAGACTAATGATTTGATTTAATTAATTTACTTATTTTGGCTGTCATCCATTACCGTTGATGTTTTTGTACATTTACATGAATAATGGTTTATTTGAATCAGTAACAGCGAGGATATTCGTTTATGAAAAAATAATTTGTTTTTGGGCTCTACATATTTGTGCATACTAAATGTATAGAAATAATCTCATTGGTATTTCATAACTGTATATTATTTATGGAATATTGATTAGGGTTACAAAGAAAGAAACAGTCTACAAACATTTATCCTATATCTAAAATTGGTCGTATAATTTTTACAAACGTCATTACCATCCGGGAATATCAAACAACCTGAAAGATAACTTGAAGGAGGAATAATCAACAGCTGCCTTTCTTCCGTGGATACAGTTTTTTTTTTTTTTTTTTTTTAAATCCGGCTTAGGCGATGAGACCAACCCCTCGCAAGGCACTTGAATGCAGATGGAGACCGGGAGATTTGTGCCGTCTATAGCGCATCTTATGAATGGACAAGTAACTCGTGAGCCCAGTGGAGCTTACGCAGCGTTTCGCTTGTATTCCGGGGAAAAAAGGTCAGTGAATAATGGATCGGGCCATTTAGGCATAAAGGAAATGGCCGATGCAAATTCACTATTCGTATTATTATCCCTTGTTAGTCTTTTTCATTGCCCTTTCATCTCGCATTGTACTACACGTTTTGGAAAATATGGATATTTACGAGATAAATATTAATTCGAAGATGTCCTTCTCTCATTTCTGAAACATGAAATTTTATTTATTGTGTAGGAAATTAATGAAATATAACTCCATCCATAAGCATATAAATTTTTCCAGATCTTTAGGGAACTTTAAAAAATATTAGTTGTAATAATTTTCTGATGTTCGATTCTTTCAAGTTAAACTCAATCGCCTAATTATCCGAGCCTTTCTGAAGGTCGTCAAACTAGTGACATGCTCTACTAGGAAATATTTCACACAAGACTGGTATCGAAAGAAATATTCGATACTATTCACGTATCGACTGAAATTAGTACTTACTTATATGAGTACTTTTCCGTTACTTACTATTGTGGACTATGAGTAAAATAATATTAAACATTAAAATAATAAAAAAAAATGCATTTTTAATTTTTAAGCATGTTTTCATACGTGGGTTCGTAAGTAAGAACAAGGAAAAGCTCTCAACATATTTCAGCGTAAAAGATATTGAATATTTGAAGATCGGGAGATGCGGCCTGGTGTGACGTAGCCTTTAGGAAAGGGAAAAGGAGGGAAAATTCAAAAAGGTTGGGTTGAGATGGGAAGTTGGTGTCCGAGTGGATCGAGGTAATGACAGATCAAGTGGTAGAGCAGCGGCGTATCTAGCCGAAGATCGTGGTCGTCAGTGACTTTTTTATTTCAACTAAAAACCTTAATTAAATGTACTGTATTAATTGGTCAAGCGGACTACGGAAGTAGTGAGTTTAATGTTTTAGAAAACATTTTCCTTATCTTGCCAACGTTTCGATCTTTATTGAGATCATCTTTAGAGTTCAAAGTGTTTGTTTTCTGCGTAGATGTGTCATTCTTTTGGATCGTATTGAGAGTGCCAGTGGCACGTTTTGCAATAAATGGAAATCCTATCTAAATCCATGCAGTTAGTTAGGCTTAAAAACAATATAAAATTTCAATGTATGTTGGCGTGTGTTAACGTTTATAATCAATTCTTAATTCAATTCTTCAATCAACGGTTGAAAAATCATACGTTTTCCGTGGTTGAAATATTTTTTCAATGTTGTCTATTAGATGGCTTTTCGGGCATATGACCCATCATCAGAACATAAACATGGAAACCTAATCGCCACCTGAATTCAGCTCGGATTATTTGTTAGGTCGCATTTTTTCCAGTTTCTTTATTCAAAAATAAAATGTAATTTTAAAAGGACAAAGCCATGGTTGTAACAAAATATAAAAATTTATTATATTTGTTAGTAATAATTTAATTTATAATTATTAACTGCCGGATTGTATTAAGCGAGGGTATATATATATTAAAACGAATAATAAAAAAACCAAAATAAGCTTATAGTAAAATAGGCCAACAATTTTGTAAAAAAATCGCACTAATTTTAAGCATCATGTGGACCTGTAAGCTACAAATTTCTGAACAATAAAAAAATACAAATAAAATTTTAAAAAATTTGGGCTGAATTGGTAGTCAAATTTTTCTATCTCCGATATATGTTCTTCCTGATAAAAATTCAACTCCTGCCGTAATTATTAAAATTTAACCTTATGACAACATTAGAAATTTTAATATTTGTTCTTTTAGTTTCTAATCGAACTAACATTTTTAAGAAAAATAAGGATCAATCAACATAACTTCTTCAAAAGTTTAATTTTTTTATCTCCGGGTCTTATTTAATTACCGAGACCAGGTTTGAGTTATTTAGTTTATGGCGGAAGTTCCTAAGCCTATATAAAGTTTCCTGAAAATCGGTTTAAATTATCTTCGTTCGAGGACGTGGGCGGCCGCAACGATTAAGGCGTTGACAAGGCGACTCATCACTATAAGTTAAGTTCCCGTGTTTGAAGCCAGCGGCAATCGATCTTCATTGCGATATTCAAGAAAATTGGGAAAAATTTTAAATCCATAAATTTTGAAAAAAAACCTGATTTTCCACAATTTTTATTCAGGTTTGTTGTGATACTAAAAACTAATATTAACTTTACACGTAATTCAATTATTTAATCTTCATGTAATGTGCTTGTTAAAATAAAAATGCCAGTGTCGGGAGCGGGATTCGAACACACGACCTTCGCCGCTGCTCTACCACTTGAGCTATCATGACTTCGGCACACTCAGACACCAACTTCCCAACTTAACCATTCGAAGTTTCATTTTTTAATTTTTTGTGTCCGAGATTATTCAATAACAACAAAGGGTAGAGCAGGGTGATCTAGTCGAAGATCGTGGGTTCTAATCGCCCTCGTGACATTGGCTTTTTTATTTCAAAAAATACCTTACACGAAGAACGATTAATTGAAATAATTTATTTCACCAATATGACCACGAAATATAGTGGATTCACCCTTAATTTAAAGCTAAAAATATTACTTTGTACCTAGCTCGCCATAAATTATATATTGGATTTAAATATGTAACTCAAATTAGTTTACCGGATTACTCATTGGTTTTATTTTTTTGTAAAGTTAGTTAAATTTTTTTAAGCAACATACAATTAAAGACAACAACAAAAGAAAAGTTAGAAAAACGGGACAAACAAAATTGATATTTGGATTTCACAACTCAAAAAATCGTTTTTTCTAAGTAATTGGTAAAAATCTCGTCTAAACAACTAAATATATATTTCTCTGTCAATATTTTTCTGACTCATTAATAAAATTTCATTTAAAACATTGAGCCCACACTAGTAACCCTTTTCCCAAATCCGGTGATCCCACATTTACAATTGTAAATATATTTTGAAAAAACCTTATTAATATATCTTGCTATGATTAATAGCGTCGTTTGATATTGTAATGCTCACCATTATAAATCTTTTAACCCATTTTATAGGCCTTATTCTTGCAACGTCCAATTCGCCGAAACACTTTTTTTGAAAGCGATTAATATTCATCCTAAGTATTCAAAAAAGCATTCCCTTTCATTCTTTCTGCTTCTATTGTATCACTCTACGAACCGTCAAGGCCTCAGAGTTTTAAAATCCATGTCCTCTACTCTAAATAACAAAGAGTGTCGTTTTTTTATAGAGTGAGGCACCGGGCATGATAGATATAATCCAGCGTCCCACAAGGGAGAATCCTTTGTCCCATCATCTTTACTTCTGGTCTACATGCTCATCACGTTACCGCAATTTTGTTCTCTTACTTGAATCATATATAGGCTCCAAGAACAACGAGCGTAGGTGCAATAAATTGGCGACAAGATTGAATGAAGAAAGATGTACTAAGTGTGCGGTCGCATTGAATAAGCAGACTTGCCCTTAACAGTACGTCAACAAAAGAGAGATATCGATTGCCCATTTAGTCAAATAATTAGGACTATAACTAGACATGAGGATGAGGTGGAATTCTCACACAATACCAATGCAGCAATAATTTAATTAAAGACTTCAACAATTTCAAAAACTTTCAGAATCAAATTGTGCGTATACAGTTAAACATAAACTAATCATATAGAATGTATAATTGTGACTGCTTTAGGGACACGGGGTGGAACTTGGGGGGAGGGGTTCCTGCTTATTCTTTCAACATTCAGCGCATACAAACCTTTCAACCAGTCCTCAGACAAAATCTCACTAACCTCACAATTCACAACGACGTCAATACTCCTTTTTGAACGTAATGATTCTTCCCGACTGCACTCTTTGTTTCACCCCAACATCTCGAACCATCCTAACTATAATGTTTCAGCCATCTCTACACATTTCCAAGCCGACAGACCGCCACCTCGCCTTAATCGATGATGGCTTTGAGTCCTTAATTATTCATAATGGATGCCAGCAATGGATGGCATCTGAAGCATTGCCTTCGGGCTTTATTGCGAGTGCAGTAACCAACTTCGCGAAACGAAAACAAAAAAACAACGATATTTTTGTAATTAATTTTTTTTTACGATTCATCAGCTTGTTTTTCAAACAAGTAAAACAAGAGATTGTATCTCCATGAAATATATTTGAGCGTATTAATTAAAAATAAAAACAAGCTTACATCAAATATCCGTTAAAAGTAAAAACCTTTTATAAAGATCAAAAAGATATAACAAAACCATGAATATCGCATAATCAACATACGAGTTATACGGCTATATACGGCGGGAGTAGGAGGATAATAACGAATTCCAACGTGGCACAAAAAGGCGGCAGATTAAACCATTTAGCTTTTAAGAAACAGAGAGAAGATATTAAGGAAACTCAGCCCTTCATAAATTTATAACAGGATTATATAAAGCTCAGTAAAGCTCCATCTTCCCGGTAATGATGGTACAAAAAAAATGTACCAAGAGGAATCATTGTTTATGACTAATAGTTTTAAATTTAGCTAATATTTATGTTACATAAATATAATATAATCGTTTTCGAATGGTATTTTTTCCTTAATAATCATTGCCGAATCTATGGTTTAATACTTACGCTGTAGAATACAAACAACAAACACTGCAGTATTAATTCTAAAAGTGTGAAAGCTCACTTTGAAAACGGAAATAGTGTTGGCAGAAAATCGATTACTTTATGCTGATTTAGAGGCGCCTCGGGTACTGGAGGGAGTGAATTTGTCGATACATATATGTCAAGGAAGCTGCACTAACCGGCGTTAATTGCCAATACAAAATGACAAATCCAGTTGCAAATGGCTTTCAAAAAAAGGAAAGTTTAGGCAACTGGGAGAAAATCTACAATAGATAGATCCCCATGAGGACAACTGTATAGATCAAGGTTTCCCCTAGCGCCAGAGGTTTCCTGTTTACAGAGATATTTGGACAGGGAATGGACCGTGGGGCACTCATAAATTCAAAATTGATTTAAGAAAAATTTTTATGTTGTGCTTTTCGCTATGAAACGGAGGGCATGCCCCATAATAACAATTTCGAAAGAGATGGACTGGAAAGTCGTTTTACAGATGATCTATTCTTTGGAGGGCATTGATTGACCCCTTAACTTGTAATCACTGATCCCATTTGAATTTATCAGGAATGTAAAGTAGAACGCTAGCTTCTGAGTTCGGACGTAGCCGGTGGTCTGGTGTGTTGACGTGGGACCAGATGAATGCAAGGAGTGTTAGTATCTGCGATTTAAAATTGAAATTTAAAAAATAGAAAAAACCTTGTGGCTTGTTGCTATCCCCTGGCCCTGGGCTTGCGGGCTCGATATCGCGTAGCAGTTTTATCTAAATTGAGATTATCTATCTATTTTATCTTAATTAAGAGATTGATTTTTACCTGAAAAATAGTACGGGAAATTTTAAAAATATAAAATTTTTAATTACTGTCGTCATTTTGTATTCCACTAAGTGAACAGAATAGCAATAAACATGAGGAAAAATGTAAGTTTTCTTCTTTCTTTGTTATTTAGTTGTTTTTCCTTTTTGTTTTCTGAAAGTGGTAAGGATAATGAAATTCAACAAACTTTTTTGCCTTTCTTTTGTAATATTTATGCTTTTCAGCGCCATTTTCCCGGCTTTCTTTTTATGTTTTTATTAATTAACTATAATGTTTACATTCGTCGTGGGGGCGTCGTTGGCCGAAAAGTTTAGGCTTTGAAGCAGCGTTCATCACTGCTAGGTAAAGGTCCCGGGTTCGAATCCATCGGCCCTACATTCGAACCCGACATACTTAGAAAAGGGCTTTTTTTTTTTTTCAAAAACACCTGCACTCTGAGGGTTTATATGACCTCCGCTGTTGCGAATCCTCGATAAAAAAAATTCAGATCGCAATCGATGGGTGGTTGATTATGTGAAGATGATATCGAAACAAATGCATAATCACTATGTCATATAAACTACTTTTTAATTATTAACTTTTATTTTATTTTGTCTTTAATGGGTAGTACTGAGGGCTGTATATACTTGTAAAATGTAAATTTATTCGTCATTTTTAGTATATTTAATTATCTTGCCATCTGCCAATTATTATATCAAACCTTATAAACTTTTCGATTTGTGATATCTACGATCTTAATATGATTACTTATGATTAATTTCTGGTTGGTTTCTGCATTATAAAACCTTCATTTTTTATTTAAAATTAGTTTAATGAATTTTCCTAAATAATTTTATATGGAATGATGATTTTTTTTATTTTTCAAATTCATATGTGAAATAACAAGTCACTTATATGTAGCCATCACCTTGAAAGATTTCTCACTATTTTACATTTTTGCTTGTACGGATAAAATTAAAAGTTTTATTATTAAAAATTTTATTATTTTATTTTTGTATAGGTTTGATTATCTGACTTTGTAATTAATAGATGTAGGAATGTCACAGTTCTATTGGTGTCTACTTCTATGGTAAATTTTATTTTATATTTTATTGTTTATTAAGTAAATCAAAGTTATAGAATTCTTTATAGGCATATATTTGACGTGTTTAAAAAAAATATAATTCTTAGTTGCTCGGTTGTATATCCTTATTTATTAGTTCGTTTATGTGTATTTTTCTTTTTACAGGAAATAAGCAAATGTTAACCCGATGGTAGTACATTAATCTGTTTATATTTTTGATATTAATGAGAAATATGAATTTTCAGAGATAGGTCTAAAATTTTTAAACAATGTTTCATATTAATGTTCATTTAATATTTATGTATTGTTGTATGGTACTTTTTTTATAAACCGTCCTCAACCGGCAATACTCGGAACAATTTATTTATTTTTTTTATATGGAAAAGTGCAAAATCAGACTCACAGTTGTATTTTCCACCAGCTGGTCAAACTGGCATTGCAGGGTGACTTTGGTTCCGGCCTGCACGGTCGAGTTGTTGGGACCCAGACTGAGCATCAGCCCCGGGGTGGTCGTCTGTGGAGGGTCCGGCGTGGTCGTAGACTCTGCGATCCGCACAACATTTTGAAGCTCGCTTCCACCTGTAAAAACAATTTTGCAAATCCAATTAGAAACTTCGAATCTAGGCGTTTTCAATTTACACTTCAAACAGAATTCACTTGCGGGTCAATTCAATCGGACGCCCTCACCAATTTATGGACGTTATAAATAACTCAAAGCCTAATTACTGGCTTAGGTTACTTTCAAACGACCTTTGTTATGAAAAATAATTATTGACTCTATATAAAAAATATTCCAGTTTCGAATTTTGAAAAAGGCCATTTTAAGTAAATCTAGAGGAAAAATAATTTCGGAAAAAAGGCTCATGTACTACTCGTGTTTGTGACGTTAGCCAGTAGATGCTATTTTCAGAATGGCCGGAAAAAGCCCTGTGTAACTATGGTCGGAATTTCAAAAGTTTCCTATTTATTCCCCGTTTTCTGATTTTGACCATGATAACGCCAAAACTAAAAGGTTTTGGATAAATAGATTAATACCGTTGAGAACTACGTTAAATATTCAATAAAATATAATTAATTCTGAAGTTGTAGACGTTTTTTCAAATTAACTAATTTTCGTGGTTATATCAATTAATTATATAAGGTCTTTGAGTTGAGATAAAAAATTCAGTGTCACAAGCGGGATTCGAACTCACGACCATCGGCAAGATAGTAGTAGAGCAGCGGCGTATCTGGCCGACGGTCGTGGGTTCGAACCCCGCTCACAAACTACATTTTTTTCAAAGTTGAAAAAACATACAATGGTGGTTCTAAACTACTATTTCTAACCCTACAGATCACCAAATTTCAGTATACGTACTTCATTTATTGTACTTTTTAATGGTGTAATTACTTTTCAAAGATAAAGAACTGATGAGAGGAAGGAAAAAACGGCGGTTGACGGATTGGTAAGGTAGAATAATTAATAATAATAAAAAATAAATACCTAAAGTTAATTTTGAATGATTAAACGTTTTTTAATTTGCGTTTGAATCCGAACTCGTCCCGTAATCTATAAGATTATTCGGAAATCATGATGCGATCTGGTGTGATATAGGTTCAGAAAAACTTTTTTTTATCGTGCCAACGTTTCGATCTTTATTGTGATCATCTTTAGGGCCTGGTTTTTACAAATATTGTTCCCATTTGGCAAATTCATTTTGGATGCAGAAAAGTCAATTATAGAATGCAAAATATATTTTTTATATATATTCAGCCAAAGTGTTTGTCTTCTGTGCAATTGCGCCATTCTTACGTGTCGTGTTGAGAGTGCCAGTAAGATTTTGCTGTTTTGTGTTTATATACATTGGAATTTGACGGGGTGGGGAAGGAAGTCGGTATAGAAAATACATTTTTGTGTAAGGCGTCGGTTTCTTTGAGGTGAAAAGAGCCGACGAAGGGAAAAAATGTGTTGGTGATGGTTCGGCCAGATCATCCTTCCCGGATTATATAGAAAGAGATAAATGGAAAAAGGTAAGCTAAATTGTTGTGTAATTAGATTATGTGAAAAAATGTTAATGTGTGGAATGTTATGTGATGATAGATGCATGTTATCTGTATTGAATTTGAATTTCAAAATCACACTAGACTGCATCCCATGATTTCTAAATAATAAAAGTCTTATTGTAAACCAAAATTGGTAAATTATGTTGTTAATTTTAGGGCAATGTTTCTCCCAACCATTCTATTCCTGTTGTAAAAAATTTCTTTTTTTGTAGTGTAACGGACTCTAATGATCTTATAACTTCTCATAAATTCAATTTAAATTAAACAAACACTCAATAATGTCATCTGGGATTGATTTCATTTGAAATGTAGTGAAATAGTTGTTTTCTTGTTGTTCATTTTTCACCATTTGTGAATTAAAATAAAAAAACGAACATTACTTAATCTGAATGTTTTTAACCTCTAAATAATTAAGGTCTTAAAAATATTTTTTTCTATTAATGAGTCGTCCACAAATTTCGGCCTGAGGAAGAGTAATTAAGTGGATTGGCAATTTTCGCCAATTCAGCACACAATGACTCTTTGGCCGTTCTGATCCGTTTTTGCAATTACAATCTCCCATGCTCGGCCAAAATGGGATTGATACCTTAATAAAATGGTGACCCATATTTCATTTCGGTTTTCTGAACTCCAGGCATATCATTTGAATAAGGGAAATTACCAGTTTCCATCTTTATTACAATCTTGCATTGATGATAAGAACAAAAAATTAAACCAAAACTTTTGCGCCATCTTTATGAAATCTTATATAATTAAGATCATGCAATGAACCAAATAAATTTAAAAAATACTTTAAATACACTCAAAGACAAAAAAATTGCATTTAAATATTTATTTTACACAATAACTAGGTGTAAAGATTTCTTTTTACTTTTTTACTAATCCTTTTACATTCCTCTGAAGGCAAAAAATTTTTATTAATTTCATGCATATCGTTGTTTTTATAAATAAACCCATCGTGTATCGGTTGCAAAATTAAATTTTCTCCATTTGTTCTGATTCAATGCCATATCTGAAGGCTTGGAAACAGCAGACCATTGAAATTCTTTTGTAATATAGGTTTTGTTCACTGAGACATAATGTTAAGGATAAAAACAAATTAATTTTCTTTCTCAAAATTTATTTAATTTTAGAAATTATTTGTTTATAAAAGTTTGTTAATATAAATTTACGCATGACGTCCATAACATTTATAGTATAATTTTAATCCCGTACTTTTATAAAGGTATTATGTTATTTTTGGAATAATTAAAGAAAATCCGTTTATAATATTTGCTTCTGAATGACCCCTTAAGCGTTCGAAGCAGGAAAATGTTCAACGTCGGAGTCAAGCATTATAAAGGTGAAACTAAACTTATTAATGAAATTATAAACGAAAAGCAGATAAAAGCAGGTTTATATTTGTAATATTACGTTTAAAAATTTTAAATGTACTGGAAGTTTATCATTTTTAAAGACGTTCGATGAAAAGCAAGTCTTTTTTTTAACGGACGGTAGTAACAACAGGTAATGCGTTGGCAAGGCGACTCATTACAACAAGGTGGAGGGTTCGAATCTCAGCATCCCTGACATTGATAATTATAAACTCATGGTCGCTGCTGTTGCAAACACCACCGTTTAGGTGAAATAAAAAAAGAAAGATTCTCTTGAACCAAATTACCGTTGATATCTCGATGTAGATGATGTTAGACGTGCTTTCTTTTGTTAAAATTTTATTTACTTTCTCGCTTGTTCTACTTCCTAAGTCCTCTTTCTTTATTTGACATAGAGTAAATTTTCAATGCAATGCCACTTTTAATTCAAGAATTATATTCCAACATTGATGATCTACCAGCTTTATGACGACATTGTCTTGTGATGTGGTACAAAAGTTATAGTTTAGACATTAATTATGCTTTCTTCCAATCTTTATAATAATTAGTAAACCCTGAAAAAAGTCAAGTAAATACTGAAATTTTGATAATGCTGCAAAATTCCATAAGTACACCTTTTGGACATAATCCCTGATCACAAAATAGTCGCATCAAAATTTATTCTTTTGGTGTACCCTAAATAAATTGCGTGTAATATTTTAAATTTTATTCCTATTGGTATTTAGATAACGTTTTTGTGTATGCTATATTTTGGTTTTTGTTTTCATCATAAAAACTATATTCATTAATTGAAATCAATGCAGAGACAACAAAAAAGAAAAATAAGTAATAGAGGAAATAGAAAGTTGCAGAGAGAGAGAGAGAGAGAGAGAGAGAGAGAGGAGAGAGAGAGAGAGAGTGAGAGAGAGAACGTAAAAACGAAAGAAAATATTAAAACTGAAATAAACACGTATCTTATAATGCCACTCTATTTTTAACCATTATATTCAATGTATCATTGAATTTATGTCAATTGATTAACTTTCTTAGTTGTGATAAAAAGTCAGTGTCACAAGAGGGATTCGAACCCACGATCTTCGGCTAGATACGCCGCTGGTCTGACACTTGAGCTATCCTGACCTCGATCCACTCGGACACCAACTTCGCATCTCAACCCCACCTTTTTAATTTTTACCTCCCTTTTGCCATTTTTCTTAATTAATTGAAGGGCAGACCACGAAAACTAGTGATTTGAATTTATTGATAAACGAAAAACTGAAAAATGATATATTATAATTTGAATTGTTAATTTCAGGTAGATTTGCTTTATTTAAACATGTTACTAATCAATTTGAGGCATCACATTTATCGAGTCAGTAGTGATTGTAGTTGTTGAATTTCGAATGATTTTCGAACGATCATCGGATGAGCATAATTTATGAGAGAAGTTGAAACATATCGTGCTTTATACAGTTTTAAGCTTCCTTGATGCATGGACAGGACTAACCGTTGTCAACGAAAAAGACATGGACGATGTTCCTTCCATGATTTCACTGAAAAAACGGTTCATTTCAAACTTTTTGAACAGCTTCGTGTGTGTATGTGCGTCCATAATGAGGTAATAATGGATTAGTCATTTTAATAATTAAAAAATTCTGTTTATTTTAAGTCGCCCCGCGTGTAGTCAGATTTAACGAAGCTTATCTCTTTGGAAAAAAGTACTCCATTTTTAAGTAAATTTCTCTAGTCCCGTTCATTTAATTAGATCCACATTTTAAATGCATGGTTGGGAACATATATAAATATTTGTGACTGTAAGATTTAGTATAATTTTAAAAGGTTTTTTTTTTCAAATTTATTGTACATTACAACTACCTTAAAGTAGGTAATAAGTAACAGTGAGAACGGTAATTAAAACAAAACAAAATTAAAACCAAGAGTGGAGAAAACACCCATTGGTATCACTCCAATGTTACAATAATATTGTGTGTTCAATCGATTGGTGTGTCATTATCACTTTCACTGTTATCACCATCACTTCCTAGAAGATCTCGCGGCCATTGTCTCTTCAGTCGGCGAGGAAGTTTGAGGGGATTCGTCGGGATGCGAGGTTTCTAATGTGTTGATTTACGTTAGTTGGGAAGTTTTTGTGAACTTTACGGTAACGGAAACGTATTTCATTTTGTACGAACGGAATATGTAAATCTGTATGTGCAGTTTGGTTCGATACATAAAATGGAGCATCTAATATTTTTCGTAGTATTATAGACTGGGCAGTTTGAATGCGGTGGATATTGGAATGTTTGGCTGAACCCCACACTTCCAGTCCGTAAGTCCAAATCGGTTTAATTATGGTGTTGTAAAGCAGTCTTTTATTTTTGAGAGGTAAATTCGAGCGTTTGTCAAGAAGTCGTGCGAGAATTCTAAATCTTGTCATAATCTCCTGACGTTTCAATCTTGTGTGAGGATTCCATGTCAGGCGTTTGTCGATGTACAATCCGAGGTACCGCACGTTGTCCGCAGTTGGGAGGGGAGTGTAGTTTAAGAAAACAGGGGGAGAGATCTTTTTACGAAGAGTGAAGGTAATGTGGGTAGATTTTTCCGTGTTAAATTTTATCCTTTTCTTCTTACACCAGGACTCTAGTAGTATGAGGTGTTGTTGGAGGTTTCGAGTGGAAATGACAAGGTCGGGGTTTGCTAGAGAGAATTGCCGTATCGTCTGCAAATGTGAATGTGGTGGTTTCGGGATGAGTTGGCATGTCAGCTGTAAAAATCTGGTACAGTGTGGGAGCCAGAACGCTACCCTGAGGAACACCAGCATGGATAGGAAAATATGAAGAGAGGGAATGGCCTTCAATGACTTGGAAGAATCGGTCAGTGAGGAAACTGTGTAGTATGAGATAGTAGGTTGACGGAAGGATGTCCTTGAGCACGAACAGCAGACCCGGGTGCCAAACTCGATCAGTACTGTCCCATCTCAAGGGAGGATGAAATAACGTCTACCACGCGGTGACACTGTTGGACAGTTGAGTGGCTGTTGCGACAACCAAATTGATGGGCTGGGATTATGTTTTGAGAATTTAAAATCGGAAGAATTCTTTTAAGTAGGAGTTTTTCTAAAACTTTACCCAACGTAGGTAGTAAACTTATTGGCCTGTATGAAGTAGTACAATGTGTTGGCTTTTTTGGCTTAGGGAACATTCGAATATACGAGTGCTTCCAAGCTATAGGGAAGTAGGTTGTACGAAGAACGGAATTAAATAGATATGTAATGAATATGATGGCCTTTTTGGGAAGGTGTTGGAGAATTTTTGGAGTAATAAGATCAAAACCTGGGGCTTTCTTGGATTTTAGGAGTTGTATGATAGAATGAACGTCAGAAGGTGAAAAAGCTTTTGGAGGGAGGGATAATGGAATCGGTGAAAGGAAATATTCATTGATCAGTTCCGAATAGGTATGGTCTATTATGTTGACGTGTGGGGTGAACATTGTGTTTAGGTAAGAGGCAAATGCATTCGCTTTTTCCTCATCTGACTTGGTCCAACTACCGTCGACTTGGCGAAGCGGGGTAGATATTTTGTGGTAAGATAAAAGATTCTTAGCTGCCGCCCAGAGGGATTTGTTTTCTGTTGTTAGAGATTCTGTAAATCGTCTGAATCTGTTGGAGCGATACGCTTGCAATTCCGCTGTTAGCTGATGTGTTAATTTATTTAGTTTACGTTTACGGGAGGGGTAACGTGTTCTTTGCCATATATTACGAGCTTGTCTTTTTGATCGTATAAGGTAGCGAATATAAAGCGGTACGTTAATATGCTGGGAATGTGTGTTTTGCGGATGTGTGTGAAAAAGGATTTTTCATAAATATACATTGTTATTACAAATCCTTAGCTGTTACTACTCAAAAATATTTACTTAATGATAGTAACATTTATATAATCTTAATAACCATACTTATGTAAAATCGGTTAGTTGAGGAAAAAGTACAATTTTATGCGTTAAATCGTGATATTTCAAGAGATCAAGCAATGGAAACATTATGTATCCAGTAGTACAATAACAATATTCAAATATTCATAATATTATAATAATAATAATATATATATTATTATAATTATTATAATATGATAATATCTCATTAAAATATTCATAATAATATCAATTCAGGTCGATGGAATAATAACGAATACGCCATCTACCAAAGAAAATGATTTCTAACAATGTAAATTGGTATGAATGGTTTTATTTGTTTGATCGTATTTGTGTGCGCCTGTGTATGGAGTCTGTTGCGACATTTTGCTAGTGCTTCAGGGCTGAATTGACCAAGCTGTCGGATACCTCTTTCAAAAAAAAAAAAAAAAAATTCAAAGCAATCGGATTCAATGGAAATAAGTAATAATAATAAACATGGACGATGTCCCATCCATGATTTCACTGAAAAAACAATTCTTTTCGAACTTTTTGAACAGCTTCGTGTGTGGATTTGCGTCCATAATGAGTTAATGATGGATTAATCTTTTCAAGTTAAACTTAACTTTTACGGTGGAACTTACTTTATGAGTTCATGTTTTGTCGACGTTTTTGTTGAGTACGATATCATAAATTATTAACTAATCTACATAGTAGGGATAAAAAAATGAAGTTTCACTCCCTCACCAAAGATTGATCACCGCATAAAAATGTAACGATGTCCTTTTCGTCGACGTTTGAGCAGTCTGCGTTTGTCGCTTTCAAAATCTAATTTGTCCCTTTTCCAACTGATCAGTGACATGTACCAACTCTAAACTATAACAGACGCATGACAAACGGTCAAATGTGCCTCAACTTCTGACTGCCTACTCCGTACTTTCGGCAACCACTATCTAGTGACTGAACTTTTCTTAACTACCATCTATTACTGACTAGCCATGAGTGCTCAATATGATGCTTTCTTCTCAGTGGCAACTCTACCCCTTTGATTTTCTTGAGATTTCCTTTGAAGGAGTTCTTCATGGTTCAAGAAATACGCAAAATGGGTGGCTTTGACTTTTATATACCCTCATTTTAATTGTTCAACATAGTTAAAACAATAATCTTTATTACTATCATTTAATTGAACAACTAATTGAATGCGAAACATAGCCTTCTCATCACGTTTGTAAACAGCCAAACTGAACCTTGGGTGGAATTACAGAAAGCTTTGAAACCCAATGTTACGATTTAAAAAACCTCTGATTTTTTAACAACAATTTTTTTTAAAAGAATTATTTTATTTATTTATCATATTTTAGTCAGGCAAATAAAACGTATCCGTTTACATGTATGAACAGCGATAAAATGCCGACCACGGTTTTTTACCTGGGGCGAATCACTATAATTATTATCATTAGCAAACAGTTCAAATTCTTCCATGGGTACCAGTTTTTTCGCTTTGTATTCACAATCGTATAAAATATGGTGTTTATCTCTCTATTGCCATTTTTTTTGTTAAATTAGCACATCCCCCAAAACATCAACAAAAAAGAACAAAAGGAATGCGAAAAAAAAACCCTGGTTATATTTTACGCTGTAATATCTCATCCAGTTCTGTAGGCAATCGAGTCGGCTGTATATTATTCTCAGTCAGCTGTCAGCTAACGCCAGCTGCGCTTGAAGGGTCTTCATTCTTTGGAACACCACTTCATCTGGCTATATTTTATAAGTCTTAGAATAAAAATATTATTTTATCCAATCTTAAAGACACTTTTCTTCACAATTGAGAGTTCTTAATTGCTAATTATTATCAATCGAATTAATAATAATGAGAACAAAGGGTTTAGAGTTAAACACCGATGTAGAAGGTCTACTTAACAGATCTCAAAGTCGGATCATTTCTCATTGTCTGCTTATTTACAGCTTCGATTCGCAAGAGGGTCAACATTTTCAGAATAGTAAACACTGGTTAAAAAATTTGCTTAAATTTTAAAACACTTACAGTCGTTACTTAAAAATTACAAAATAATATACAAAAAATTAATACGTGGTGTTCAGTGACCGTTAGTTAATGATTCTTCGGAGATCGGAGTGCCCAAAAGAATGACATATCTACCCGAAAAACAAACATTTTGGGCTCTGAATATGATCTCAATAAGGTTCGAAACGTGGGAACGGTAAAGAAAACGTTTTTCTAAAACCTATATCTCACGATTACCGAAAAACAATAATTAATATAAATAAATGAAGATATAATATTTATATAGTTATATTACTGCAAAATTATACAGTTTATTTTTGAAGATCTTATGAATAGAAAACAATTGGTGTACCGCTCAGTTTGTAATTTTCCGGTGGTTGATTTTGTTCGCTTTTCCCAGTCTCCAACAGTTTTGCCTAAAAACGCCTTGATAAAGGTTTCATAGAAGTAAAACCTGCAAAATTATTCGCCAACTTGCGTAGATAAAACGGCACATATATCAGTTGGCGTTATTACCATCTCAAGTCTGAAGTTCGCGGAAGCATCAAAATAATTGTTCCTGTTCTTATTCCTAAAATTTATTCAACAAGCAATGAAAAGAGTAATGGTCGCTACGAGAGAAAAAAAAACATATTTCCCCGGGGTGTTTTCCACCATGGAACAGTATATTCCTGCAGGATTTGTTCCTTATATTTGGGAGACTTTCATTATGAAATATACATAACCAGTTTGTAAATAGAAAAAACAACAAAAAACGACATTTTAAAGTATACGAAGCAAATACAAACATTGGCCACTCCATTTCTTCAATATTTTCATGGTCCGCTCAACCAATTAATTACGGTTTTTAGTTGAAATGAAAAAAAGTTAATGGCACGAGAGGGATTCGAACCCACGATCTTCGACTAGATACGCTCGATCCCCTCGGACATCAACTCCCCATATCAACCTCACCTTACGAGTTTTCCCTCCTTTTGCCATATTTCAAATGTCGTGTAATCTGTTTGAATTCTTTCACTCGTAAGGTGAGGTTGAGATGGGGAGTTCATGTCCGAGTGGATAGAGGTCACGATAGCTCAGGTGGTAGAGCAGCGGCGTATCTAGCTGAAGATCGTGGGCTCGAATCCCTCTTGTGACACTGACTTTTTATCACAACTAAGAAAGTTAATCAATTGACATAAATTCAATGATACATTCTCCTCCCATAAATTCTCCTGCCATTAACTTTTTTTTCATCTCAACTAAAAAGCGTAATTAATTTTGATTGGTCACTTTGCATATATATTTCGGCCAACAGTTCGTTTCAATACTAAGTCTTAGTGTTTTCAAATTCACTATTTTCGATCTACCTTTGCATATATTGCTTTGTTGCACATATGAGTTTTTTATAGATAGTTTTATACTACATTTACCTCTTCATCTTAGCATGCAACCATTTAAAATGGTGGTTGATGTTGAATATCAAATTCGAATTATTTTATTTTATCTGTGTAAACTCGATTTAAAGTAAACCGAAATTGGTTTTTAAATATGATTCGGATTTCGTAATGGCGGTTCGGAACGCAATTTGAATTTTGAATTGGCGTGGTAATGATGATAAAAAATGAGCAGATACTAACAAATTTGAGAGAATAGGATAAACCAACCTCTTATTAATTTTTTATATCATAGAAAATGTTTCTAGTGGTTGTGGTGAACTGTTTCAGTCAATATGTATAAATGACAGGAAATTAATTTAGTTTTCCCATTTGTGAAATATTTGAATTTTTCAGATATAAAATACGTTTCGTCATGTAATAAAATAATAGGAGGATTTTTTTTTTAATTATTTTAATAATAGGTCTCATGGATAACGAAAAAGAGGACGAGGCGGCTATGTACGCTCCCCCCCTCCACCCGTTGGATTTCACATCGCGATCCGGTCAGTTGGCACTAAAAATGCAATAAAAATAAATTAATTTAAAAAAAAAAACAGCGTCGGTAGGCCGGTCGGCAGAGTGGCTCTTCCTTGTCAAGAGCAAAAGAAATACTTATAATAAAATCCCGTATAATGGACGAAATTTGGCCCTCGGTTGGTCTGACTGGTAGAGAATCATTGTCACCTCGTCACTCGATTTACACCGGCAATTTTCTTGGTTTACACAAGGGCACTGACTTTTGGGCCAAATTCCGCGTATGTGTCAGAAATGGTGAGAAAGTTTGATTGGTTTTCACACATAATTGAACGATGCAATTCCTTGGCTCTATGGAGAAACATACGAATGCCACCTGATATGAGAATCGTGCTTGAGCCAGCAGCTTCTACTATTTTTGGTAAAATCTGGGCATTTTATTGTAGGTTCCGATAGCTTTTGTCTTTTGCGTGAATTGAGAGTAAATGTGTTTATTGGAGTCAATGTTATGTAAACTAATTGCGGAATAATGAGTATCCCATCGACCATTAACTTAGCTATATAATAGATGTGAAGTGTGATGAAAGTGATGAAAGAATATCGAGTACTCCTCCAAACTAACAAAGTGAGTGTATATGGTAAATAAGAAAGAATGCATGAAAATAAATGGGTTTGGACGTGGAGATTAATTTGGGGTTGAATGACCTAACAGTCGGTAGTCCATGCACCCCAAACTCGGCGTCTAGACGGATAACCCAGGTCTGTCCTCGGACCTGCAACACTTGAGTTGGGTGATTCTCGAGCCTTTTCGTAATTTATTTTAAATTACAAAAGCTCGAATTGCCGGCGGACTGCGATTACATTTACAGATTTGAACTTACATAAAATATTATTTTCATAATTGAATAGCTAAGAGAAATGCCGTTTTGTTCCAGTGAATCTTTTCCTTTTGTTTTGTCTGCATATTTTTGAGGATCGTTTTATTATTGTTTTCACGGTTGATTTATACAATATAATCGTCCACGGCCATTAGAAAATTGCTTAAACGGAAAAATAAAATAAAAAGATTCGTTTCAATTACCCCACAAAAAACAAGATCGAAAATAATTTTTTAAAAAAATAAATCGTTATTATTAGAAGTCAGTAAAAATTCAAATCTATTCAATTGCTTATACATTTTGAAAACTTTTTTCATTATTAAATTCTAAACATTTTGTTAGATATAAAACAAAGATATGAATAAGTGGAAATTAGGACGACGATATGGTGAGCGTGGAAAAAAGGAAAGTATGGTCAATGTAATGTTCACTCTTGTCCTTTCATAATTTTTATGGCATGCGGCCATTTGATAGCTTAAAGAATCAGTAGGCATTATGAATTAACACAGTACATTTTTTTAAAATTATCCAGAAATCGTGAGATGCGTTCTGGTGTGATGTACGTTTCAGAAAAATATTTTCTTTATCGTCCCAACGTTTCGATCTTCTATGGAGATCATCTTCAGGGCCGGGGATTTACAAAAACATTTACTTTTAACAAATATATGTAGACTATGGAAAAAATGAATTTATACAATGGAAAATATAATTTATATATTCAATCAAAATATTTCTACTCACTCAAAGTGTGTCTTCTGTATGATTCATTATTGCGTGTCGTGCTGAGAGTGCCAGAGAGATATTGCTGCTTTACGTTTATATATGTTGCATTTTGAAGAGGCGGGGAAGGAATTCGGTATAGAAAAGACATTTTTGATTCACGCGTCGGCTTTTTTGAAATGAAAACAGCCGACGAAGGGAAAAAAAAAACGTTGGTAATGGTTTGGCCAGATTATCATTTTAGGATATGTAGAAAGGATAAAGGGGACAAGGAAAGCTAAATGGTTGAAAAATTAGCCTATGTGATGATATGTCTATGTTATCTATATTGAATTTGATTAATGATATTAGCGTAGCTGCTGCTGAGTTTACATGTGTCTGTTCTGTATTTGCTGCTGTGTGTATCTCTGTTGATGGAAACCATTTCTAGAAAATTTCGTTTATGTTTGTTTTGTTTTGTGTGTAATATTTATGGATTGTTGAAGTCGGAATTGTGCTTGTGTTCAAAATGGTGGGTAGCGTGTGCTGTAGGATTTATGTTGCTTTACTCTAATCTGGATATTGGGATGTAAGACCGATGTAAGTTGCTGGATGGTTTAAACAGTTGGTTTTGTATATTACGTCAGATTTATTTGTTATTGGTTTGAGAACACTCTGAACGTGGAACACTTTGCCCCGGATGAAATTCCATTTCCAAAAATTTCCTTGGCTCTTACTCAAACCAAAACTTTCATATGACAGCATAAATCGTATTGAGCCATGTTTTTATCTCTATCGTTGAGTTTCCAAATGGATTGGCCAATGATAACGATGATAATTTAATGATGTATCTCTAGGGAGCACTAATAATAATGTACCAAGTAATACTATTTGCAAATAAAAAAAGCTCTTGTGTAGATTCAACGACAAGAAAATGCTACGAGAGGAAAACTCCCTTTGGTATACACCGACAGCATAATATCGATATAATTGCTACAATCAAAAATAAAATTGATAAAATCCCATTTAAAAAGAAATTATGACTAGGTGAAAAATAGCGATTGTCTGGATAAAATGACGCTATGAAGAAGTCGATCGCCCGGTAAAAATCAAGAAACGAATATCGCAAACGATCTAGCACCGGTTAGTAAAATAGTGTGTGACAATTTAGAAACCCTACATAAATAATAGCGGTAGACAATGTAGCACGGTTCAACAAAAATGAAGCCATTCGAAAACATTCCACCATAAATTAATTAATAGAAAGAAATGTATAACTAAAAAGACATTTATATCGTTTTAAGTTTTCTCAGGAGATGGAAAAATGAATTGCATTGAAAATAAAAAACATGGAATACTTGAACACGACACTTCCAAATGTTACCTGAGGAATCGTCAGAGCACTTGCTCCAGGAATGTCCTAAGTTTGAAAAGCAACACCAACAACTAGTTCAAAGTGTAAACATCAAAGGGCAAAGATGGCCACTAACGTCCTCTCTGAGTTGGTAAACAAATTCGTGAAACAATTTCCTTTGTGTTATCTCCAAGATGGATTTTAATATAATATGCAAAACACAATTGAATAATTTGAAGAAAAAAACTGACACAATGAATCAATTTATAAAATTATAACATTATAAATATGGGCAACTTTATTCGACATTAGTCATATTCATGTTGGCAAATGAAAATTATATACAGTATATTAACGTTAATTGACAAGAAACTTGTGAGAAAGTTTCAACCTAACTTGCTTGTTGTTATCATCATTAATAATCATTATAAAATAAATGAATATATAGCTTGATTAATTCAGTCAACTTTATTAGTTTCTATTTATTTTCTAGCAGACTAAGTATCATGTAACCTAATAAATAAAATTCCACGGTGAATACACTAGTAATGTTTTAAACTGTTATATTCTTTGTCACCTGAATATAACTCAACTAATTCAGAAAAGATGACTTGAAAATACATTTTTGCTTGATAGAAAAACATTGAATCATGCATACGTACCCTAACCCATCTTACCCAACACCAACCTAACCATAACTTTACCAATGCTCTTGACTAAATCTCAACCAAACCAACCTAACGAAAGCCATGCAAAGTTCTCGTTAGCGCGAAATCGATTATGCAAATGAATATTTATGTAAACAAGTAAACGACTCTCGCAACTGAACTGCACAGATGCATCCATAAAACTAAAATATTCAAACCATTTTGAAAAAGTTAGTCAAAAAAGGGAATTCAATTTATTTAACAAATTTCAATCATTCTAATACTTGTTTCCATTTATTTTGTTTAAAAATACGTACAGTAATGGAAAAAAGAAAATGTAATAAACATTTTTAAATATATTTTTACCATCTGAAATCTTATTTGTATTACGTCATGAGCTGAATTTGCAAATGGGGGGGGAGTTATGAGTTATGAGAATAATTGACAACCATTGCCAGGTCTAAATTCCCGTTTAGTAGGTGAGGCTATCTCATCTTCAGTTGTCTGGACGGATTATAAGGGTGGTTTGTCTTTAATAAATATAGGGCAACCAGATTGGGATGAGAGAGGATTTTTTTGTAGAAAGTACATTGATTTGTTTGATAGATGATTTGTTTGCAAGAAAGAGAATTTTAATGACATTGTGAAAGATGTTGTTGAAGATGTAGAAAGGAGCATTGACTATGATTCTGAGGACTTAGGATTGGAAGGACTGGATTCATTGGATGTTCGTAAATTTACCGGTGCCCCACAGTTTTATTCCAGAATGTTTGAATATTGTATTTTATCATTCAATTAAGGTTTGACTACTCTACCACTTGAGCTATCGTGACTTCAAAAAGGAAGTAGGCGTACTCGGGTTCGAATCCGGCTCGTGCCACTCATTTTTTTTATCTCAACTAAAAACCTTAATTAATTGAGTGATATTAATTGGCCAAGCGGACTATGAAAAATAGTGAATTGCACTTTATATTGTCAGTTTCCATTTTATTGAATCGTTTGTCACAGTCTGTTGAGAAGTTCAGAAGGTTGTTGCGTAAAGTTTTACTTTGAGGAGAACTTTCGCATTTATTAAGATATCTAAGCGTGCTAGCTCCATTTGGTAGCTATTTGAGGGTATGTGCCTGTGTTCCTATAAAATTTCTAATATTTATTTTTACCTTTGAGTGCGCAAAAATACGTTGATTGAATTTACAAAATATTTTTTGTATTGTATAAATTCACTGTTTTCCACATCTAACATGTATTTGTATAATTTAAACAATGATAATAAATCCCTGGCTTTAAGGATGATCTCAATAAAGCTCGAAACTTCGGCCTGATAAAGATTTTTCATCAAAAAACAATTTTTTAATGTAATTAGTAATTAATTGTTTATTAAAAGAATGCATGTTACTTTAATTCAGCGTTTAATTCAATTGAAAAAAAAAACAAAAAACAAAGTACATTTGGTTTATAATTACGTTCACACAGCAAATCTGTTGAAATTGCGAGAGGTCAGGATGAAAAAATATTAATCAAGTTCAATGCCGTACTTTTCATCGTATATTCCATAATTAATAGCTTTATATCATACAGGATGAGTGGATTTCCTGTCAGAGTTTTTACATCCGGCCGCCTCGATAAGAGTTATACATGACTTTAACAAATGCTATTTGGTTTTTGCCATCGTTTATTAATTCGATTTGAACAATTTCTAATTGGCGTTGGGAAAAAAGAAAAATTGGCCTCGTAATGAGTTCATTTCTGTGACCACACGGCCCTGGAGGGAAACGGGAACAAAGAGCGCATTTACACCTCTCCCCGGTGTCTCGAAACCGTGAATAATTTATATTTGACGATGCTTTTGCTCCCGGCCATCCCGTCAAGGTAAAGGTAAAATATCTATTCAAGAGTACACCACTACTATTATGTATGATCATTTGGAGATCGTGATCGTTCTAGTGTGACGTAGGTTTTATAAAAACATTTTCTTTATCATGCCAACGTTCCGAAGTTTATTGAGATCATCTTCAGGGCTCAAATAAAATGGTTTTCTAAAACTTAAGTCACTCCAAGTCTGCACCTCCGCATCTCCAAATAATAATTAACTAACGGTGACTATACACCACGCACCCCAGTTATATTTTGCTTATAACGCCAGAGTTGGATTTTCAAATCCAATTACATATGGAAAAAGAAGGGAATTTAAAAAAAACACTGGCCTTTTGAACCGCTAAAAAAGAAAAATTATGATAATTCTTTATAAATAAAAAATCAAAGACAAAAAATCACTTCAGTTTCACTGTTTTATCGTCCAACTGTTTTACAAAGCATAAAAATATTTTGTAACAAACATCAACTTTTTTATTTTAACGAGACACTTTTCTTAAACAAAAAGGTAAAATTTTGTTTTAATCGCTAAGGTTCTCGAGTGTCACACCATCTTTTTTTCATGATGTCAGCCAGTGAAATTTTATCTATGTTAATTTTGTACAAAGATGACCTGTTACAACCGAAAAACCCGTCTCACGGGGTCGAAAAGATGGTGAGAATCTCGAGAAACACCGTAGTAAAATGTTTAACGTGAGGAAAAACATTTCCGCCCTTAACGCCCATAATAAAACAACTGACTTCTCTTCAATTAGTAGTAGCACCATAAAAAAGGGTTATACGGTGGTTAAAACGACAATAAAAGCATCATTAACTTACCTACCGTGTCAAAGTATCACCGAGCTTTTGAAACGTCCCGGTTGTAAAAAATTTAATCACGTTTAATTCATTATTTTTAAAGGCCACTAGGTTTTTAATCGCGCCTTGTTATAAAATATATCCGTTTTATGCAGTTCTTCATTCAAAAGGTCTAATTTTATTTAAAGTTTATAAAAATTGACAATATAAATCAATGACTATAAACGCCGGTATGCTTACTTACTCTCATAAATTTGGTGGTATAAAGATGAAACAAATATAAAGTTTATTTTTCGTCACACTACATTAACTGCTAATGCTGGATATAGGTCACAAGATACTAAACTAGACGTGTACTCGCGTTAGGGGTCAAGTAGGTCTCTAGGCCAATCCAGTTTACAGCGACATAATCTGGGGATGGGGCCGCGGTAGCCGACTGGTTAGCGTGAGATAGTAGACCCCGCGGTCGCGGGTTCAATTCCCGCCGTCGCCTCTGGCCCTTTTTTCACGATACCCTTCCCCCCAAAAAACGAATACGGAATAAATATAATACAAATAGTCTGGCTAGATATCCATAGTACATGAGGCCATTAAATAAAAAAAATAATAATAAAAAAAAAATTAAACAAAACCGGGGATGGAGATACAGAGAAAGGCATGTGCAAGCATAGAAATTTTGAAGTGGCACGAAATGTTCTAGTGGAACTTCAGCAAGCGGGATGAACGAAGTAAGTCTTGAACAGTTGATGGATGCAAGGTAGAGACGTATTAAAGAGTTTAAATAGTTCTTCTGAGCCCTTTTGTTTAGAATGCTTAGTTGGGTTGGATATTGGCCGGCTTATTCCCCACAATTCGGGCTCTTTATTTTTAACATGCCCAACGTGATGTTTGGCTGGGAAATTTTTATTTAAAGACATGTCCGGTTTAGGTTCTAGAAATAGTTAGTTCTAGCTGTCCAAGTCTTCTGATTATTACTTAGCGGTTGAGACTTGTGAGGAGAATTCAAGTTTATCTACTGTAATCGTGTACGTCGGTTCTGGCCAACACCGTACCCTGAGGATACATGCTATAAGAAAGAAAATGAAGCTGGAACTTATCTCCTATCGGACCCTATGAAATAATGAGAACTGGTGAGAGCTTGATCAGTAGAATTAAGAAATATTGTTTTTTTTTTTCCATTGACATACAGTCGGTGTATACAGTGAGGTTAGAGACGAATTGAGGAGAAGTTTGTCGAGTGCTTCTGCGGTCATTTAATTGGAATGATTGCATTATTTCACTTGTGAGGATGTAGGTAATTACTTGTTTGATTTGGCTGAATTTGTCGTCGTTTGACTTTTCACTGTTTGCATAATTATTCGATGAACTTTGCAGTGACTTGTATATGTTACGCGTTCGTGCTTAAATTTCCAAAATAGTTAACCATAAATTAGAATCCCACTATAAATGGTATGCGGGATGGAACCGAAAATGAAGTTTCCTCGTGGGAAGCTCCGAGAACTTAATGCTTTACAATGAAGTAGCGATTGAATAGGTAGAGTTCAAAGTTGGTAGAAAGTTCCCTGATACTGTGATCAACTGTTCGGTCGTTTCAGAAAACGTCCCAAGCAGTAAGGTTTCTTCTCTAATATGAAACTAGGAGAATTGTTAAGATCATGTGTCAGGGGATTTGTTCCGTTACGGTTTTAGAAAATGAAATTTCCTTTGTTCTGAAATATTTGATGTAAAAAGTGGCGCTTACATTTCAAAGTTCTGATATGCGTGCTGTTCTTCAGGTGTATACTTTATATACATACATATTCGGGGATGAGGGGGGATTTTAGTTGATAATTTTTGCCCTTGACCTAACATTCATTAGATAGAAGGACGTGGATATCAACTATGATATTTCGAATAATATCTAAATAAAACAGAAAAAGACTTACAAAACTGAAAAAATATTTAGCCAAAATAAAAACAAACCAAGAAAACGAGATTATACATTAGTCAAAAAACTTAAGGTTTGGTCATAGGCAAGTTGTTCGATGTAAAATAAAAATCACAAACTATTCTAATTGCCACCAAAAAACTAGTCGTCTAAATAATATTATTCCAGTATTTATCAAGTTAAAACTTATACCTATAGCAAGCGGTTCATTGCATGAAAAACTACCCGAATCTTGGTTCAGACGATTCATACGTTCCAACCAGCGAATTCTAGTTGAAAGTGCTTCTCTGTTGTAGTGTACGAAACTTTAAAGTGTTTGCTTGAGTATCATCTACTCACAAAAACATCAACTTTGTAGACGGCTTTATCTAACTTAACTTTACTTTCAACGTTGATGTTTCCTGCCTGGAATGTTTTAGACAGGGCTGGTTGTCATGGAATCTGTGTTTTTCCCCTGGCTCGCGTATCTCATCCGACGCATCAGTGGCTTTAAAACTTTTCCAAAAATCGTATGTACATTTTCTAGGTTTTCTTTATTTAGATCCCTCATTTCATCTTCTAATCTCCAATGAACTCAGAAAATTGAATGAATATAAGCCTACAGATGAATTTTTTGTTAAAGCTAGATTAAATAGGCGATAGCATTAATTCGGTAACAGGTAACGACAAAGGAAATGTATACTAAATTAAAAACAAGAAGTTGATAAAATACCCACGTCCATAATCTAATGATGCTAAAATGTCTGTTTAATTTTTGCTTATATGATTATCACCTTCACTGTCAGTGCGTAAAAGATCTGGTAGCCATCGCCCCTTCAATGAGGAAATAGTGTTCGAGGGTATTTGTTGGGGGGAGGGGGACTGTTACCTTATACTGATGAACCCCGTGATTCAAGTTTTGGGATTTCCTGATTATGGAAGTTGTGAGCATTATAAGAAATTTACGAGAATTGGAATCGGATTCATCTTGAACGAAAGGAATATTTAAGTTGGTGTAATTAATATATAAAATGAAACATCAAGCATTTATCGTAACATTAATGTTTGGGCGGGTTTAATGCGACTTATGTTAGAATGTTTGTTGATATCGATTTAAAGTAAAGCAAATTTTTCTGTGGGTATAAAAAATTCCACCACAAACCAATCCAAGCATGTAATATATCGTGTTCATACAATTAAATACAGTTCAATCAACATAAGAAACCACTCACATTTACAGTTTATCAATCACGTATCGAAGCTATTAACGGTTATAAACGAAATGATTTGATCAAATAATTAATCTTTACATAAGACATTGGTTAAAATGAAAAAGCTTGTGTCACGAGCGGGATTCTAACCTACGACTTTCGGCTAAATAAATACGCTGAAATGATCTCAATAAAGATCGAAACGTTGGCACGATAAAGAAAATGTTTTTCTGATACCTACATCACACCAGACCGCATCTCACGATTTCGGAATAATTATCGATTAACGGTCACTAATTATCACTACACCAATTCCTCAATAAAGATGGCGCCAGGTTGAAACGGGTTTGAGTAGGATGGACGCTTGTGTAATGTTGTTAATTTTTATGTAAGTCATTGGTTGAAATGAAAAAGTTATTGTCACTAGCTGGATTCGAACCACGCTGTGATAGCTCAAGAAGTTAAGTCGAAAGGTTGTAGTTTCAGGAGGAGAATTGGTGCCCGAGTGGATCGAAGTCACGATAGGTCAATTGGTAGAGAAAAGGCGTATTTAGCTGAACGTCGTGGGTTCGAATCCCGCTCGTGAAACTAGCTTTTTTCATTTCAACCAAAATCCTACATAGTTTGCACAACATCGAAATTGCAAAATGGTAAAAAGGAATGAAAATTCGAAAGGTAGGTTGAGATGGGAGGTTGGTTTCTGAGCGGATCGAAGTCACGATAGGTCCAAGTGGTAGAGCAGCGGCGTATTTAGCTGAACGTCGTGGTTCGAATCCCGCTCACAACCTTTCTTTTACGAATTTAAAATCCGCTTTGACCATTGTTCTTAGCTTAAAACACCCCTTAAAATGATTTGTCGGCATGTATATGGTCGTATTTGAAAGTTTTAAGTTGAAATGGGCCTTTCGTATTTCCTCCAAAATATGGTACAAATTTGAAAGTAGAGTAGAAAATATTAAACACGTGTTTTCTTTTCGTAACGTCATTGGTTCATGAGAAATTTCATTAGGCCATCTAAAAAGGACACAGTGGACAAAGTCATGGACATTACTACCGACAACAAAAACTCGATTGTTATATAAATAAATCTTTTATTGTAAAATAAGCCACACTAATAATAAAATATTATAAAATGGTAAATTTGAATGTAATAGCGCATTTGCCCTTACTACGGCCTCGGCCGACTTTCACTTCTCAAAGAAAGTGTAGATTTGTCAAACTGAAAATTATATTTAGTTCCAAATCTCAGGTCACACCGCAGATCCAGATTGTAATTGCTTTGCTCAAGGAAATCTTGAACGGTGCTGATAGAAATTGAATCACCTCTAGATTACAAACTAATAGGAGTTTGCGGTTGGATTATCGTTACGACAATCATTACACTGATAATCAATGTTCGCCTACACCGCTTTATTAAAAAAAGTTTAATTAAGAAAAATAAAATCTATTTTCGTATTCATTCCTTACATATTGAACAAAATATAACGTTTAGTAAGGTGAAAAGTGTAATTAGGAGACACCAATTATATGATAAATTTTAATTAAAGTTCTATCTCTGTTCCATAATGTAAGTATGGCACATATATTTATTGTGTAATTATGTATTTCTTATGCAAGTGGCCTTAAGATTTCGAAAACAAACACCCTTAATTAAAGGTTTTCGAAATACATGGGTCCAAATATTACATAAAAATAAAAATACTATATAATATAAAAATTATAATTAAAATTATATCATATAAATTTAGCATTTCTATGTGGCTTTTGCTGTAAAAGTTAAATAAAAACGGCGTTTTATCAGAAATCGACGGAAAATCTCGATACACTGTTCAATTTTCTGTCTTTGATAAAATCGGTTTATACTAATACGCCTCCGGGGTTGCTTTGTGAAGGTTAACTATGGCGGTGTTCACGTAATTCTTTTGATATCTACATCTGATATACAAAAGTTAATTAAACATATCGAATTTATCGATTTCGACTTTTAGAATGCTGTTAAAATGTGTTGGTAGGATTACACCGCACGGGTTTAAACGTGTATTGTACTGTGAGAGCTGTGGGAAACATTCAATTATTTGACCATGTAATTTACGTAATCTGATTAAATTTTGTGAATAATTTGAACATTTGTTCAACACTATATCAATGCTTTGTTTGAACATTGGAAATCAAACGTGTGCTGTTTTTGGGGCTCTTTATATAATGGAATATCACGTTGAATTCCAAACAATGTTCGATGTCAAATATTGTGTACTGTTCTACCAAAAATAAAATAAATAAAATTAAAACAATAAAGGAACGCACTTTAAAGTTTTAATATATTTTTATGAACCTGCCTTTTTGGTACAACTAAGAAAAGTTTAAATTCATTAGCATAACTTAGAAAAAAATTGGTACTGAGAATTATACTTTCAAAGGTAAAAACGCCTGATACGTTTTATTTGTATATTTTCCCTAATAACTAGATATCAAGATTTTTTGTTTAAGGACCCCAGAAAGACAGTTATTCATTTATTCATAAATAAATATTATGTAAATAAATATAAATATTTATATCATCAAAAGCCTTCAAAATATCCTGCATAAATTCAGTCTTTTGTTTCATTCTAGTTGACATTGATTTACTCACTTGGATAAGTTCTGCCTTTCGTTGAATCGATGCGTCAATGCGTAGCTTTAGTCCATTATATTTGATTGTCCATTGACCAAAATACTTCTTTAAATTAATTAATCTTTTTATGTAGGGATTTGGTTGAAATGAAAAAGTTAGTGCCAAGATCGGGATTCGAACCCACAACCTTCGGTTCAATACCCCGCTGCTCTAACCACTTGAGCTGTCGTGACTTTGATCTACTCGGACACCTACTTCCCTTCTCAACCTACAACTTTTCAAATTTTCCCTAACTTTTGATGAGAACCAAATTCTGATTAATGACATGTAAAAAAATTGGTAGAGCAGCCGTGTATTTAACCATTTTCGACAACCTTCTATGGTTTTTTATTTTACAGTGCATCATAGAACGAAATAGCAATAGTAAGTAAACCAAATTTTTAGTTAGATTAACCAAGTAAAATTTTACGATTCCCTACTGAAACGACCAATTTTGTAGATTTAGATTAATATTCTACAATAAATCAATTATGTTTAGTGTATTGTCATGTATGATTTTCCTTTTATTTGTTCCGACGGATTTAGAAAATAGGATCAAAGAACAGTGGGGATGTAATGAAAACGAATCCTCAATTAAAAAGCACATTTCAAGGCGGTTAAGCCGTTAATTAATCAAACTCCTGCACGATCTTTAACGAGCAGTTTCATGCCTGGTGGTCACTTACTATAATCAGTAGATGGTTGAATTGTTACATTCAAATTCAGTCATATACGTTTTTCTTAGATTTATAAATAAAATATTGTTTGTGAGTTTGAGGGACATAAATTTTAATTACAACAATTTCCCAGTCGCGGGGTATGGTGCTCCGAAAGAGTTAACCCTCTCGATTTACCATTCAGCGATGGCCGTTTAATTTTGTATTTTGACAAATATGCGTCAGTAAGACAGGCAGCTCAGTTTACGTGTTTTAATAGTGGTTTTCATTTTTGATTGTGCGATTATGGAACGATATGTCCATTCACCAAATATTATTAAACTTAAGTTTTGTCTTTGGTAAATAACGTTATCCTGTTGCCTTGTTTTGTCTCATTCTTAAAAAAAAAAGAAAATTAATCTCAGTGTATTGATTTAGTGCTTACCATGTGGGTGCTCAGAAATAGAAAAGAGCACTAATATTTCGTTGTATTAATTTATGTAATTGGGTTTGTAGCCGGTTTAGCAATACTTCCTATGGTCAACTTAATTCTATACCCAGATTGGATACTTTCTCTTTTTAGAGAATTGCTAAAATCAGTCTAACCTTCCATTTTCTTAACATTGAACAGATTCCTGCATTTTGCAATTTCCTTCTGCTCTCTGAACAGCGTTATAACGATCTTGGATCAAGTTTATGATATATTCCCTACGAGCGACCTGTTTCGGTTCCCAACGTATCTCACATTCTTTATCCCACCGATATTGGGGCGTTTTCCCCGAAGACGTTTTATATTTTTACAGATAAAAGTTGAAAAAATAAATGTTAATTTCGTTTTACTATTGTTAATAATTTTTTACCATTTTTGTTTACAACAATTGTGTAATTTAGGCAATCAACCTTCACGAGTAGTCCTGGGACACCAGAATTCGACAAACGCGCCAACGTGTACGCATGGAAGATAAATTTTTTGAGTGCAAGCGGTGAGCTGTGAAAAAGACCTGATTGATTTCACTGATTCTGATGGGCTCTTTAAAATGACCCGTTTTTTTCGTCTGTCTTTTTGATCATGAATTAACGGTTATGTGATTACTGTTCAAACTCATAAATTTTATGCCCACACTTGACTGTTCCGATTTGAAAATAATATTTTTCCTCCTAACTAAAATTGATCGGTTAAAACGTAGTAAATTCCTTGTACAGAAACTTGTAAACACTTTATATTTGTTTCAAATTTTTGAATTATTCTACCATTAAACAATTTTATTCGAAAGTAATAATAAAGCTAGAACAGTACTTGAGAATGAAGCATCTAAGTTTATTGTGTAACTAGACTTAGGCCGTAAAGTTGATTAAGGCTAAGAGCAATAATCTAGCTCTATTTACTGAATTACGAATGAATAAGCACTATTATTCAATATTTTACGATCTTTTGGTAACTAAATTCATTTATTGATACTTAACATTCCTAATTAGCTGATATGCACGTCCTGAATTAACATGAATACTTAAAAACACAAATTTAACATGTATATTGTTTAATTGATTTTAATATCCGGAAAAATGAGGGACGTGGGTGGCCGCAACGGCGTTGACATAGCACTCATTGCTGTAACGTAAAGGTCCCGGGTTCGAATCAGCCCTGCTATTGAACTCGACATATTTACAAAAAGGCTTTTTTTTCACAAACACCAGCACCCCGACGGTAAAATGAGACTAATTTAATAGGTAAATAAATAAAATTAATTGTAATAAAATTTAAATATATAAATTGTAAGAAAAGTACAATTCCTATTAAACATAATTTAGGGTGCTGCAATTATGCATACTCTAAATTAGAATCGAACTTTATTCAATACTGAAAACAAACTGTAGGAAATATAATAGGTTAAGAAATCGTATAAATAACTATAAACCAACACGGAATAAAGACAGGAAATCAGAAAAAAATATGCTCGAAAAAAAAATCCTTTCCTCTCTCATATAAACTCTCATTTTTTCTCTTTGTGTCCTCTTTCTTTTTCCTTGTCACCTCTTTTTATCTCTCTCCCTCTTCTCTTTCTCTACTGCTACTACTGCTAGGCTTTGTGGATAATATTTTTGAACTACTTGTTTTGGTCTACTTGTTCCGGTTGTATCGGTTATTTACTTTTCTCTCTATCATACGATTTTGTCTTTTTGTTCTTTATCCAATCGTTTCTTTCTCTAATTACCCGCAATATTACAAAAGTTTAATAAAAGTAATGCGGCGTACAGTTCGTTAGTTTTGCTTGAACCGCCGGTGTTGACGGTTTAGCCTATCCTCCTAGCCGTGTCAGCAGAGTGAATATTGAATTTTTTAATTTTGTATGATTATTGGTATTTTCAAAATATCTATTGAAGATCACAGATACAGACAAAACCAATGACAAAAGTCCGATCAAGATTTGTAAATTTAAATCGTATAATGTAGTAGTAAGTATTGGTCATTTTTTATTTACAAATAAACTTGATCACGGAATGGAATGTACGGAAAAAATAGCCGGAAATGTTCAACTCTGAAATTATTAAGGATATGATAGAAGTAAACATTCGTTGATTAAACGTTGTATCTCCTGTTACCAAGTTTGATTTAAATCAGTATGCTTGTGTACTCATCGAATAAAGTTAGTTTATGTACTGAATAAAACACCAAAGTTTATTGCACGAGACAGGGGCCATGCTTCCCGAGATGCACCTTGTACAAGTTTGTGTGACTTTGTTATACCTCAAGTCTGTAAAATCAGCCATAAAAACTACTACCTTTCATTGTCATCGAGAAAAATTTCAAGGCAGCTTAGGACCGTACTAAAAACTTTACGTTTTCTTCAAGTTTTTCCTGTTGAAATTGTACCATCCACTGTCTCATTAAATGTTAGCAGTAATATAAAAATAAGTTTACTAAGAGTGAAAAGCGCTTATCTTGCTGAGAGGAGAGGCATTGTGTCGAATGGGAAAAAGGAAAAGAGCGTGAAAAGCGGTTAGAGGAGTATGTGTGAGAGAGGCTTTTGCGTACAGGCCACCGAAGGAATGCGTTAAAAATTGGGAAAAGGCAACCGGATGTTTTCTGGTGGGTATAAATCTGTCGCTCGAGATTATTTGCGCTATACCGGACCTTCAGTGCACAACGATTACCCTATCGATATTGGAATTGCTGTGCGAATTTGTACCAGGGTAAAATCTTTGCGATAGTTCAATGCATTGATGGTTTCGGCAGCATTAATATACAAAAAACTGTATGTATTTTCCATCTGACATCTGCATTTTCACTGAATGAAATATTGTACTAATTGATTGAAATCGTGAGGAGCGGTCAAGAACGAAATTGTTTAGAAAAAACCTTTTTTTTGCCGGCGTTTCGACACTTATTCTTATTATAATATTCAACCAAATACCACAATATTTACAGAGTCCCCCACCCTGTCACAATCATATAAACACAGCAGAACACAAATCACTAAACATCAATAAAGGCAAAAAATCTATATACATATAATTTGCAATATTTATGGGATATCGATATTTATGGGATTGGAACCTCTCAAAACTAATTCGAGATATCGTATTCCTTGTTTGATGAATTAGTATATTGTACTGTGCTATTTTATGGTTTATTGTGACTCTCAACGGGTATACATACGTCTTCTAACCGCCATTGATAGGTGTCCTTGTGTTATCTTGATATGACTTTTTCCCTTCTAGGCCCAGCTTTCACAGGTCAGTGACCCTTTTCTTTCTTTTATTTATGTAAGATAACTGTGTTTGCTTCGTTTCAGCGGAATCTTCATTAATTTTTTATCTCACAAGCAATCTTTCTTCGAAAATCCGTTTGACGCACTGTATTGATCTATTAAGAATATTTATTTTCTGTTGGATCGATTAATTTCATAAAATCATTTGGATTAATCATTTCTTAAAAATAAAATCCAAGCATAAGGAATAACGTAAATAACTAGTAAATGCAAATATTTCTATATGTACCCGTGGCCGCCAATTCTGCCAATAATTTCAAATGACCATTTTCCAGGTGTCCAATTTGGACAGTAAACAGATTTCTCAGCATGAAAAAGATTAATTTGTTATACACTTTTCGAAAACATATTAGGACTAACACCCCTATATCACATGGTAGAAAGGACAGCACAGAAAACCACAATCAACCTCATTAGGGAGAAACCTCCAACAGGAATAAAACTGAAATGGAGGGATAGCAACAAACTGTGGAAAAATCATCCATTACTCATGACTCCTAGGGATGACATGAACAGGATGTTTGAATTCAATCAAAAATTCCGAATACATCTGGGCACCAAAAATGAATGGGAAAGAAAAGAAATCAACTCCTTTACAAACACCATCCTTTGGTACACAGATGGGTCGAGAACACAGGAGGGTACAGGAGCAGGAGTATTTGGACCAGGCACCAAATACTCGGAACCAATGGGAAAACACACCAGTATCTTCCAAGCTGAGATTCATGCAATAGAAAGATGTGTCCAATTTAATCTAAATAAAGGATACAAAAACAAGAACATACCTATCATGTCAGATAGCCAGGCAGCCATCAAAGCACTAAGCTCAAACATCATTAGTTCAAGAATGGTGCTGAACTGCAAAACAAAACTAAACATATTAGGTGCGCAGAACAAAGTAAGCCTCTGCTGGGTCCCAGGACACATGGGAGTAGAAGGCAATGAGAAAGCGGACACCCTCGCAAGAGAAGGGGCAGCCACACCGCTAACAGGACCCGAACCCTTCTGTGGAATAGGAATCCACACTATTAACGATTATTTCAGACAGAAGGACAAAAAGAAAATAAGGGAACTCTGGAATGCACTTATTGGACATAAACAATCCAAGAATTTTTTAACCAATTTTGGAAAGAAAGAAATCACGGAATGCATCAAAGGAAGCAGGAATAGACTGCGAATCCTAACAGGATTCCTAACAGGACACTGCAGACTAAATGGACATTTAAAGAAAATCGGAGTAAACCAAGATGGCACATGCAGATTCTGCAAAGAAGCGGAAGAAACACCAACACATCTATTAACAAACTGCGGAGCAACATTAGCCCGCAGGAGGAAGTGCTTTGGGATGTACAATGTGACCATAGAAGAGCTTCATCCAATAAAACCGGGCCTACTAATCAAGTTCCTTGACGAACTAGGATGCACCGATGTGCTTTAAGCAGAGAACGGGGGATACAATAGCTCTTGAAGGGCGCAGTATACACACCCTGAAAACTTTCAATCAATCAATCAATCTATACACTTTTCGCAGATTTTGCTGAACTGATCAATGAGTTTATTCAGATTTATGAAATAGGAAATATCATTTGTTTTAACTATCTGACTACTACCAATATGACGATAAAATGGGTATATTTTGTCTTTCAGATATAAACAAAATTTTATAAAAGCGAAAATTCTTTATACATTATTTAATATTTTAACTATTATTTCAATATCCTTTAAAATCCCGTTCGACTTTTTAATTTCATTTGTATTGCCAATATTAATAGCGCTGTATTATTGAGTATTGATTTTGTGCTTAGATAACCAAAACTTACTACGTTTATGGTGATCGCTTTTAACGAAACACTTTTTGCTGATAGTTAATCAAAAAATATTATAAGTGTCCAATCGTAAATGCTTATACTCCTAAGTACATTAAATTAAACACTTTCTCCTTTTTGCGAATGTATTTCAAAATGGTTAATATCGATCACTTCGTTTTTTATATAAGATAAGAAAATAATTGAATTTAATAAGATTGGCTATAAAAATTTACATAAAAGAAATGATGCTGCAGTAAAATAGGCCAAACATTTTGTCAAAAAAATTAGCATTCATTAATAACATTTAATATTCTGAATAAGATCTTTTCCTAGCAAACAAAAATTAGGCAGTTTTTGCCTTGATTCGCCTAAGACAACATTTCATCCGAAGGTCGTGGGTTCGAATCCCACTCGTGACACTGACTTTTATTATCTTAACTTCAAAACCTTAATTAACTGAACAATATTTTAGGTAATCCGCTTAAAAATTTATAATTTTTATTTTAGCCTAATTAAACGTTACAATCCACCAACGAATTTTAATTTGTAACTTATCAACTGGTATTTTACCAAGGTGTATGCCATTGTATGGGGTATATATCATATAAAATGATATAAATAGAGGTTTTTCGAACAAAGGTCATGCAATTTGGAAAGTGAAAAATTTCATAGAAAAGATTGTGTTGGTATTTTTTTTATATGTTGTCTTCAGTGAGTTTTTGGGTCTAAAAAACAAATATCTTGCTAAAATAAAACTTTAGACTTTAAGCTACTTTTTCACCCTCTTACATTATTCCTTCAATGTTTTTTATGATAAAATTGACATTGGCGTCATGACCTAGCAACTTGGGAAAATCTTAAATATTTGAAATTCTGTTGTTTTAATTCACGGGTTCCATAGGTAAGAAAAACAAGTGGGTAATATTTTTTTAGATCATCACATAAATCAGTGTTGCTACTTTCTTAGTCTTGTCAGAAATAGTAATACCGCCATCGGTTTCTTAATTTCCTAAATTTGTCTTTAAGTGAATCTATTAGTAACTGAATTAATTAATGTCATATAAATAAATTTAAATGTATTTGTTGTAATAGATTAATTTTGTAAGTGAGTATATGCTTTATTTTTTAATGCAATTGTAACTTAGCAAATTTAGGAAAATTGTCGTTTCTGATTACCCATTCGGTTTGTTCCATCAACAATCACAAACCAGTTGCTAACTAATCCATCATTTATGATTGCACTTGCCCGAAATTTGACTCATCTCGTATTCTTAACTTTGATGGAACGTTTCATTCCAATCTCCGACAGTTTAGGTGAGAAACATCGAAACGTTTGAAATTGGAATTTTTTTTATGTCAGCGCATTGTCTATCATTTTGTAATTGGACGTGTATTTCTGGCGATCAGCGGGCGAAGTCGGGGCTCCGTTGGCCTAATTAGGTGTATTAAATTGTGAATAAAATGTCAATTAATTTTTAAAATATTTGTAGCTCTACTAATAAATTTCATGTCGATAATACATTACCATAACGTATTAGTTTTATTCAAAATTATTAAAAATTGTTTTGATTGTTCATTTCTTCTCGAATTGAATAATTGTCTCCTCATAAGCATCCCATAGAACTTTATTTTTGATTGAATATTATTGAAATTAGTATGGAGAATCTCTGATGGAATAATGTACATGGCCAATAAATTCCCTCGCATGTTTTCTCTCATTATGAGTTGCTTATACAATTTCCCTTGTGAAATCATAATTGTATATTTTTTAATGCAATGTTATTTTCTAGATTTTTTAGAACGTGAAAGACACATATTTATTTATGCAATTAAAATTGTACACTATTTCAAATAAATTAACGATTTATTTTCTATTTTATTTATTTGGTAATTTTTTCATTTTTACACATTTATCAACTAATATGTGTAAATAAATTAATTAAAAAAATGCAAAACTAATGTTTTTTATTGCATGTTTTTATTTACTATTTTCATTTGTTCAAAAACTAATACACATAATTGTGGATATTCATATTTCATTCACTTATAAATCCGGTCCCAAGGTGAGTAAGAACTTTGCGATTTGACGAGAGGGAAATCACTTGAAAACATCTGCTCATGTCTTTGTCTACCAATCCTTAGGAAAATCCTTAGTATGTTTTGCTGTTCCAAAACCAGTCACAAACCTGGTCGGAAGATTAATTGGATGGTGGACTGATAGCTTGAGGGGAGTTTGGAGTATGAAGGAACAAATATATTGCTAAATGTTTTGACGTATGTGCCAACCTAGAAAAATCTTATGAAATTAACTTTTCAAAATATATAAATTCATATTTTAGAACTCTTGTTTGCGTCGGAGACTCGACATACCTTACATACAGAGTGCGTTAGGAATGCCATAAAAAAGACAATGAAACTCTTAACGTCTGCACATGGCTTATTTGGCTTTATCGGACGTTCTGATTCTCGAGATGAGAGCTGGCGGATCTCCACATGCGTGAGAATGATGTTACTGCCGCAGCATTGGCGTAGAGGCTGCTCAGCCCCGAAGGCGAAAGACAACCTCGCTCCCCGCTTCCCCATTCCGAGGGATCGGGTCTGCATTGAGCATGAGATGTATGCCGCGCGCAATGGGCTACCTAAGCCGTCGGGTGTAGAAGTGTGGTCATAAGGTCACTGGCAGAAGACAGCCTCTTTTCTAAGTTCCAGCCAGGCACGTCACCATATACCACTACGAATCCATTCCCAGTGTAACGGGGGCTGGATTTTGGAACATTCCTGTTACGCCGTAGTACAGATGGTTATCCCCACTCCACCCTCTATGCAGACAGGCTTTTTAGATAGGGGACAACGCAGCTGATCAATTTAAAAAAAAAAAAAAATAGAACTGGATAGAGGTACTGTTCTTGTTTTCCGCTTCAATAATCCGCACAGTTGTTTTTAACACGACCGAGAAACTCGTACATACGTACACAAGATCAAAGAATTCTTCAGACCAGGGGGTACTTTTCGTTTTTACTTTTTGCTCTTCCCCATTTAAAGAGACTATTTATTGTAAATATAATGTTTTTTCAATTAAAAAAATAACTAATTCAGTAGTGCATTTTTGTCTTCATTTTCAACTTTTTTTATACTGTTTTTCTTTGAATTTCGAGAAAAATGATTTTGATATTTTCTTTTTTGGTGCTAGGCCCTTTAAAAAATTAATGATAAACTGAAAAAAAAAACAGTCCTTCGCACTTGTGATAAATATTCCAGGGATCGCTTTGTTGTTTTCGTTTTGGTCCTTCAACTCTGCTGTTACATAATATTCTTCTGAATTGCAATCCGGAGATTTGCGCCCATAGCCGTCGTATCGTTTTTCAGATCGGGGAAACTAGAGAGTATATCCGAGTATAGAGAGTATAAGTATAATATTCGGAAACACCGATTTAAAATGTCTTAACGATTGAGATCCTAACTGTGCGTCCTCATTCATATTTACCCTGATTTACGCTTTTTATATTGTTGATGCTGCCTCTGGTGAGCGGCATTTTATTTCTTTTAACCGTTTGTTAGGGAGAGAAAAAGTCCATTAGTTTCCGATCTATATTTTTATTTAAACATTGGTATAGTCCTAACTACGAGTAGGCGATGTTTCGGCAATTATGGAATCCGATTTTGCACTTATTTTAAATATTTACCTATTTTTAAAATTGAGCAAATGACCGCGACCATATACCGAGATTTCCAAAGTCCTTAATTCCCAATTTTTGTTAACAACGATTTTTGAACGACACAAAACATGGCTCAACCGACCAACCTCTTTTTGTCTCTATGTGAAATAAGCAAATGGATGAATTGTAAATAATGCTATTGAAAGTTGTAGGTGGGCTGCGGAAAGGTATTGTCCATACAAAACTAACTATTCAAATAAAGCTTAAAATTAGCATTTGAAACAATATAATTTATATCATCCGCAAATATGATAATCACAGGAAGGATTGAATGAAATTATAATTAAACCAGATCGTTTCATTAACCATGGTAAACACATGACGTGAAAACTGACCGTACGGTAAGGCAAACAAAATCCCACGGAAGCGATATTATTTTCCGTTTCAAATGTGAAATTGAACAACAACAACTGCCCGAAAATAGGTGAATAGAAAAGCGTTCCAATCAGATTAATGCAGTCGTGCGGTTTTTTTCCAACGGAGTTTGGATATGTAATTTGTCCTTTAATTGTAATTAAAAGGAGGAGGCGCAGGTGGTGGAGTCGCCCAAATGGCACTTGAAACTATACTGTGCATCAGGGGAATCGCGCCCATCGCTCGTCTCTCACTTCGACAAAATGGCCGGATGCTATTCTTGTCTGAATTACAGCCTCTGTTTTATTTCTGCTTCCCCGAGTCTTGTGAATAAAAACACAGCTGATTACAAATTAAATCTATACACTTAAAATCTTATCACTGGACATTTTCTATAACTTTATGAATCTTTTAAACCTATTTCTAAAGACCTCGGTGTTATTTTGGACCACAAAACCGCATATCTCACATTAAATCCTATATTATTCGAGTCAATCTCTTAATTTTCAATCCACCGGACGAACACGGCACAATATTCTATTAATATCAGCCTTATATTGTTAGTTTTAAAATGCGTAAATGTGGATTTCGAATAAAAGTTAGAATATCTGATAAGTCAAATGTCTTGTGGTGGACATATTTTGAAAACATCGTCAGAAATTGCAAATTCCTGAAATAATAACCACAGGAAGTTGGTTAAAATGAATGAACTAAATAATAAACGAATGAAACTAATTAATAAATGGTTTTTACTTTCATAATTAACAACAAAATGAACATAAAAGGCTTCACGTATAATGGCTGAAAAATGCTGCCGACTTGAAACATAACACACTTTAATTTTTGCCTGAGAAATTGTTTTAAACATTTTTGCAAAAATTTTGTTCATGTACATTGAATTTCACATTGTACTCACTTGAGGGTTATATTAAATTAATTTTTCATCAATCTTTATCCGATATTACCAATATTTTTTATGTAATTCTTAATTAAATTGGAAATGGTTCAATGTAATTATATTTGAACAGTGAAGGGTGGCGACTAGCTGGCCCGTCAATTTAAATTACGACTTTTAAAAATGCACATTATATTAAAAAGTTCTTGGAAGTAAACGACCTCCCTTGCAGTTCTTTATAGTTAGGCGTCATACCACTTAAAGTAAAGTCGAGATAAATCTTTCTTTTTAAAAGTATAAGTTGGGAAGAGACATTTTTTAATGTATAAATTTATAAGTGGGTAAGTCGATAAGGGAAATTTCAACATAACGGTTCAATGTTTTAGGCTGTAACCAATTATTTTTTTCAGTTCAATTTTTATTTGTTTTGCGCGTTTTACGTAACTGTTATAGAAAGTTTAATAAGACGATGACTCTTAAAAAAATCATGTGTCGTGTGATAGCCTTTAATAAAAAATTATAAGGCAAGATGTAATAGAAATGAATTACCTCTTGCGATGGCTGTTTTCTATTGATGTGACATTTTCCCAAATGTTTAATTACATCAAAAAAGAAAAACAAACACTCGAATTTTGTTATTTACCTACATATTTTAGTGTTAATTAAAATAAAAATAGACGAGATTAGAAATGCATATGTTTTTAATTAATAAATATAATAAAATATGTTATGAGGGGTGGAAAGAAAATTCACCAACACGACGGAAAATTGATTGTTTAATGAAAACTAAAAATTTAAATAAGAATTTATTACTTGATTTTTCTAGAGAGAACGTGTTTTATCTCCTCTGACCTGGCGGTAGGTCGTTCTAGGCATCGAGAAAATAAGCATCAAATTTCATTTTGTAAAACAGAATCCCATTCTTCGACAAACGCGGTTTGAAGTTGTTCCACGCTTGTTGGAGGCGGCAAATATTGTTTAACCCGTCCCTTTATCATGTCCGACAATTGTTCTACAGGATTCTTGTCAGGAGAACGTGCTAGCCAATTCACTGTGGTAATCGTGACATCCTTCCAATAATGGGTGACAACATGAGGAATCGCTCCAAGTTTGGTATATGCACCGCCGAAGGGAGTACAAACATGAGGGATCATGAGGCCGAGCGTTATACACATTAACAGGAAGTTTTCTAAATTATATGGACAGAATGGGACAACAGCTTTCACAAGAACTTCCTCAAAGTACATTAGTGCAGTATAAGATCCAATTCAGTATGATAATCAATTCAGGATGGGTATGAAAATTTATTCCCATAATTGTCTTTGTAAAGGCAATGACTCTCGAATAGCACGTGAAGCAAATCGTTTTTCACGTCTTCTCCACACTCGATTCCGGTCATCTGAATGCTACAAGCCAAACCGGCACTCAAATCTGAAAACAACAGCCAATATTGTCCAAGTGTCGAAGCATCATGGGGACTTGCGAATTGCCGCCTTTCCGTTCCCTGCCTTTCCTTAGGAGAAAACCTGATGTGGGATGTCTAAAGCGTATACGGATTTTTTCCCTAACCTCCAGCTCAAACTGACATTGTTTAGAGTTGACTATCTACCGTTGTGCGGTAGGAGCAAAATTATCGTTGCTAACCGTCATATATCGCGATTTTCTCTTTTATCAAAACTTCCAGTGGCATTAAATCGCTGTAGACTTTCCTTGATGTTGCGTGGCCTACGCAGGACTTGGCGTATGTGAATTGCTCAATGCCCGTTGTTGACCTAAGCATCTGCCGTGCGAGATCTTCTCAACTTAAAACCACGGTTAAAAAAATTAATAATTATATTGATACCCAAATTCATTGTTTCAACAAAGAAGTCAATTTAGAAAACCCAATTAACCTCTCGACAAGTTGCCTCCGGAAATGGTGAAAGTGAACTGATTTTCTTAACAATTGAGTGTATGATATTTGAATAGAGCACCTATTTTCTCTGTGTCATTATGGCCATATCTGACTATTTCAAATGACTATTGTAATGCCTATGTTCACTCGATCGGCCGGTGTCGCTGTTATTTCTGATTCTTCAGAAATAATTTCTGATTCTTCTCTCTGAAGGAAAAGAAACGGTCTGCTGACCTTCGTTTATTGGGTTGTGTATTTTAATTTTGCTTGAACTATTAGAACGATAATTTTTTTTTTAATTTTAAAACTCCTAATTCATATAAAAGCCCTTACTATAAGTGTGAGTCACTAATAGATAATAATCCATATGTGTAATAATTGAAATATTAAATTGTTTCACTACTATTTCTACTATTTATCTTTATTATTCCTGTTGGGGGGAAGGGTGAATCTTAATTGACCCACAAACTTACGTATCCGTTTCAAGAGGTACAATTAAATTTTGTTGTATTGTTTTTCTCTTTTTAATATGTGGCAACTAACTATTAAATTTAAGAGGGATTCGGGGAAAAAGAAAGGGGTGGTTGATAATACTTTAAAAATTAAAGATCTGAGTTTATTTACAGAAAAAAGGTAAAAGAAATTTCATTAATTATCTATATTAATAATCTTAATTATATACTGGCCAGGGTTTTACGAAAAAAAACGAAGAGTTACTTGGTGAGATACAAAAAAAAATTAAAAATAAAATAAAAGACGAAACGAAAAGGTACTTGGTGAGTTGACGACTCGCTTCTCCAAGCAATCGAAATAAGCGATGTTGAGCTGGAGGTTCGTGCTGGGTTCAACGCCGACGAAGGTGCCTGTAGAGCGGGATGACGATACAGTTGACGTAGTCCATAAGGTCGGTGATGTGACGACAAAGTGGTGAATCGAACAACTCGATGGTGAGTGTCCAAAGAAAATCGTTATTAGGTTGATAATCGATATGGTAAACGGTGCGTCTTGTGCTGACCCAGGCAAACGAGAGGCTAATTTACTCCTGGGCAAAGGCCGAAGACACCGACTTTATCGCTTACCAAAATAAAAACAATGGGGCCTCAGCGAGTTAAACAGGGCCTCCAAGGCGAAAACAACAAAAACTGAAAGCTTCTTCACCACCAATTTAATATATATACAAAGTTTACAATTTGGCAATATATCTTACAAAACAAGAAAGGCGTTCCTTACGGCTTAAAAGAAAATTATGTTCAGATAGTATTAATTGAGTATAATTTTCATCTAAGGACTTGTTTGAGAATGAAAAACATCGTGCCAGAGGCGGGATTCCAACCCATAAAATATACAAAAACGGTAAAAATTCGAAATGTTGTAAGTTGAGATGACGATTGGTTATCAGGGTGGATCAGTCTCGATAGATGAAGTGGTTTGATCCAAAGGTCGTGGGTTCAAATCCCGCTCATAACACTGGCCTTTTCATGTCAACCAAGAATTTAAATTAAAAGAATAATTAATTAAAATACTTATAATAAAGAATAAATTCAATATCTGGTTCGTGAAGATAAATAGTCAAATTCAATGTTTTTGAAAAAATATGGCAAAAATGTTTGAAACAATTTCCAATACACAAATTAAAGTAAAATATGGATCAATTCGGCAAAGGTTTTATAGCCATTTTACTTGTGGGCTTTTATGTTTATTTTATTGTATTCTTAATTATGAAAGTAGAACTATTTATTCGTTTATTATTTAGTTCATTAATTTTGATCTATACCCATTTCCCGTGGTTTCTATTTCTGAAACAAAATGGCCTTTTCTGATGTTTGCCTTTTAAAAATAACTCTACTACAAGACATTTGACTTTTCGAAATGTTCTATTACCATCCTCGTCCCCTGATTTCGGTGGTTTGGTGTTACTTTGACATTGTGCCTGACTATAAAGAAACTTAAAGTTATTCATATCTCTTTGTCCACTTTTATTGTTTTATATTGTACGTTTGGAAGATTTTTATCTTTTTTGGGCCACATTTTGGGGTTCATTAAACAAGGTTAGTTTTTCCAAGTGACATTCGAATGTTATGTAGTTGGTTTTCTTTCTTTATGTTGTATCTTATTTAATAAAATTAATAGTGCATTTGTATTCATAGGTTTTATATTATAGCTATTTACAGAAAATTCGATCGTCAAATTTTCATTTCTATTACGTTTTGAATAACCTCGATTTGTTTAGATATTCCATGTTCCAGGAGAAGGGTTTGAAAATGAGGCGAATTAGGGCAGATAAATATAGCAGGTTTTTGTGTGTACGAGTGCGTGTTTGGGGTGGGTGTGAAACCCGCATCTAGTCCCGGCGGAACCAGAAATAGAGATGCTACGACCCCTCCCGCCCGTCCATGACGTTCCAAACACTACATAACACTACATTCAAACGGCATTCACCCCGACTGTTATGGCACGAGTCGGAAAAAGAGACGTACATGGGGACAATTGGGAAAATCGCGAGACATTTTCCAATGTTATCCTCGGAAAGGAAAGCGCCTCGTACTTAGAAACTTCAACTTTCACTGTAATTTTTTTCTGTACCTTCATTCGTCTTTACATTTTTCCTAGATAATGTAATAATATGCTAATGCAGGAAGAATTAAGAACCAACACGATTCTGACGACCAAACTAAAGCTATGATTAGAATACTTTCGAAAAAAAAAAAAAATAAAAAAAAGACACCGGTGGTATTTTGTTACTTTTGTCAAACTATATATATATTGTTATCTTTAGATTAATTACAATATACTTATTTCAATGTAAACGGATTAAACAAAACCAAATGTTTGTGAGTTTTAATAACAAAATAATGAATTACGGTGATGTTAATTTTTTTCAGCCATTATGATAATTATTTTCTGTTTAAACTAAAAAAAAATTTGATCTAATTTAATTTGGTTTATACGAAAATAAGGATCCATTAAATTTCGTGGCTTGATTGGCTATATAATAACAATTAATTAATCTTTTTATGTATGGCATTTGTTGAAATAAAAATGTTACTGTTACGAGCGGGATTCTAACCCACGACCTTCGGCCCAATACGCCGGTGCTCTACCACTTGATCTATCGTGACAGCCTAACTTTTCATTTCAATCAAACACTTACATAAAAAGTTTAATTAATTGATTATGTTGTAATTAACATAACGGTAAAAATAAATATATTTTGAAATAAACAACACTACACAAGTGTCCCTCCTTCCCAATCCCGTTTCAGCCTGGTGACATCTTTATTGAATGTTTGGTGATTACCAGTGACCGTTAATCGTTAATTATTCAGATATCGTGAGATGCGGTCAGGTTTGATGTAGCTTTCAGAAAAACAGTTTCTTTATCGTGTCAACGTTTCCATCTTTATTGAGATCATCTTCAGGCTAATTATATTTAATTATTTTTGTAGGATGTCGTCTTCTGTCGGACAGATATCTTGATATATCTTGATAGATTCATCGAACGAATTCACATCGAGAAGTTAAAAATATATCGGGCGATTTTGCCGTTGAATTTAGATGGAGTTTTAAATTTTTTCGAATCTACTTATAAAAGTGTATTATTAATAGTATTTTCTGTTGAAACCTGAATGAGCCCTAAAATGCAGTATAACTAACCATGACTTTTTTTATTTAACTTTTATATAATTGACATATACGTTATCGTTTTTTTAAAATGGTATCATAGATTAAAAATAATTGGTTGCACGAAATAGTTATTTTCAACATTTATGATTCCTATCTATCATTGTTTGCATTAGTGTGTAACTGAAGTTTAAATTAACTGTCTTGCTCTCAATACGTTTGGTATATCATTCCGATCAGGAATGAATGAAAAATCCCATATTTTTTTCCAACGCAAAGCCATAAACCGGACACTTGTATTTATTTGTTTGTTTCGATAATAGCATAACGTAATTATGCCAAAATCGTGAGATCCTCACAGTTTCTCAATAAATAATTACTTTTAAATCTTGAGATGCGGTCTGGTGTGATATATGTTTCAGAAAAACATTTTCTTTATCGTACCAACGTTTCGATCTTTATTGAGATCATCTTCAGGGCTCAAAGTGTTTGTCTTCCGTGTACCTGTGCTATTGCTGTGTGTCGTATTGAGAGTGCCCAATGTTGGCACGATAAAGAAAATGTTTTTCTGAAACAAAATCACACCAGACCGCATCTCAAGATTTAAAAGTAATTATTTATTGAGAAACTGTGAGGCACTTTCTTCAAATAAGGGTCCGTCGGTTGTCGGTCGTGGGCGGAGGGGATAGTCGGCTGATGGTGAAGTCTCTTGTTTTCGTTGTCGGTTATTATTTGTGAGTTATTAGTTCTATTGATTTTGACGTAATGTTCATGATAACGCTTGCGTTTTTGTGTTATGTACTGGTTTTAGTATTGTGGAAATAATGTTACAATGGTTTTCTTTGTGCATTTACAATTTATTATGTATCATTTGTTTATATTTTTCTAATTTATCCCGTACGTCGAGTTTTCGCTCATTTTATGCTTTCTTTATTTTCGTGACTGTTGTGAATTACATTGTGGCGTAAGTTGATTTTCCGTCGATGTTTATGAACAATCTGAAATGTTCGTTTAAATACATATCTTAAGCTTCTTCTAGTCTCTTCAATGTATGAATCTCCGTTTTGAAATATTATGCTATAAACACAGTTGTTATCATGCGGGTCAGTTGAGGTCTATGTATGTTTGTTATAGTTTTTCTGTGGACTTATTTGTCCTAAGTGCTGTTTTTAATGCTAGTTTGTTTAATAGGTACTTGGGTCTGTAGATTTTTATCCTATGTTTGTTAATCGAGTCCATTTAATTGTTGGTTTTTAATATTTTTTGGATTGTACTTTTCTTGTATATGTTTTTATTTCTATTTTCGTTGTTTGTAGTTCTTTGTTGCACTTTCCTGTGTACAGTGAAATTGTTTATAGTTTGTGGATAATGCGCCGTAGAACTGAAATTTGATATTTGTTTTGGGTTTATGTAGAGAGCTAATGGAGGAACAGCTAGAGGCAGATCCTTGTCTCAGGTGACACGTGATTGCCAATTTATATTATTGAATTGACTGAATTATTGTATTTTTGAAGAAAAATTCACCCTGAATTATGAGCTATGTAAAGTCCTATGATAAATCATCCCTTCCTGGCGATGATGACGATGACGTCTCATTTGGCCCAGTTTCCAATGCAAGGAAATCCTCCCCTTTTTCACTGAGGAGAGCAGGGCAGTGAATCATTTGGACATAAGACCCTCCTTGACTGGCCTCTTTAAGAATTAATGGATTCAGTGTATTAACCGACTTTGCAGGCCTGCAGGAGTACAGCTCCATTATGAAGACCTAGGGGGGACATAATTGAGAGAATAAATATCAATTCAGCAAGGAAACTAGACGGGCATAAGCGCGGCTATTTTCTAAAAGTAACAATAAATTACTCTCATACTCTCATCGTTATACATAATACAAGAAATTGTGTTTGAAAAAACTCATTATTATGAAAATCCAAATTCCAAATCCACGCTAGTGGATTAATAAAAACAGGGAATCTAACAATTTTCAATTATTAATCAAACACATACGAAAAAACACAAACACCGTCCATAAACACAGAAAAACGCAGGAATCTTTCTATTTACAATTAATATGTGTAAAGCAATATGCAGCTCATATTTTTCATCTCATTTTTATTACACATTATACGCTTTATTATGTATTATCTCTCATTCTCCTTTTCTCCCTCTACCTCTCTTTTTTATTCTGTCTTTCTCTCCCATCAAATTTGTAAAATAGTAAATAAAGATATGCTAATAAACAAAAGGTACGTCATAAGTAGTTAGGTAAGAAAAAATAAAGTAATAAAAAAAAGATATCTAAGAAAAAAGAATATATACAGTGTGAGTGGCGAGATGAGTTAAAAATTGCAGAAGGTGTTTCTACTCCTCATATGCTCCAAAACTTTGTAGTTATTAACAGTTACCAATCCAACATTTAAATAAATTCCAAATTTCTTTTCTGAATTTTTCTATCAATTTTGCAATGTAAATGCGTTTCCTTACAGAAAATTTAACATGATTTCAGGTGGCAAAAACCAGATATCTTTTACCGTCAGTAATTCTGAAGTTGATAAGCAATTTAGTAGGCCTAATTCGAATAATTTAAAAACATTCAAAACCTGAAATTCCTTGTTGTGTGTGTGTGTGTGTGTGTGTGTGTGAGAGAGAGAGAGAGAGAGAGAGAGAGAGAGAGAGAGAGAGAGAGAGAGAGAGAAAGAGAGAGGAAAGATAAGAGATGGGAAGAGAGTGAGAGAGAGGGTGAAAGACATAGTGAAGAAGTAAATAGCAAGTATCAACCGTAAATTTAAGTACGAGTACTTAAATTAAGTCCTCCCACTTTTGAAGTAAAACGTTTACTTAAGGGTGTGCGGAACAGCAAAGGTTACATCAATATAGGGTGCCGGGTTCTTTTAGAGAAATCCCATTTGTAAGTACGTAATGCAGGGGCCGTAGGATTCGAACCCGTGAACTTTTCTGCTTCGTGCCATCCTATAACCGCTGCGGCCATTGGTGGCCAGCCACTTTGCAAAAAAAGGTTAGTTTATCATTTTAGTTTTTTTTTTTTAAATCAACTACATTTCTGTTGTAATTAAGCGGTTTTATGATAGTGACTCTCCCTCTTTTGGTGTATCATTCATTAAGTTTGAAAGTTGACTTAGATTCAATAAATTTATGTTTGTGTGTTTGCGCTCAGAAACATGAAAATATGCAAATTTAACGGTAGAACATGCATTGGTTAGTTTTGACTTTTTGTTTTTATAGATGTTCTATCAATGGAGGTGGATATTGTTGTTTGAAATAGCGATCCAGTGGGAACTTTCCTCTTAAACTATTCATGGGCTGGACTCGAGAGTATTGGTATTCAATCCGCCCCTTCCGTTTTATTCATTTGACTGTTTATTTTCAATATGTACATCTATTTGACCGGATATACAATTTAATTTTATTTCTCAGCGCAGTACGAATTGATCGTTTATTTCACTGGTTTTTTTCAATGGCTGACAAATGCGCACAATTATTAAAACAGCGTTGAAACTGAATCACTTCTTGAAAAGGTTTCTAATGATGTCATCAATCACGTTTGCAGGCTGGCTTGGAAGGGCGAAGCCCGTGGAGAAAAAATCTTATCTCCATCACTGCTCGGTGGTATGATTAAATTATTCAAAAGGCTTTCACCCCTAGTCATGCAACCATTTTCCTAAAATCACTGGCTTACGAAATGTAATAAAGAAAAAGGCAGCCAACGATTCGAGCGTAATTTGTTGAGTAAATTTACATTTAAACAACCTTCTTCAGTATTATTTGAATTCAAATTGTCCTCAAGAAAAAAGTTTAACAATTGTATGAGAAGCCTAACAAAACATAGACGCGTGGCAGACAACACCTTCACATTCATACAATTACATCCCACCAGAGGTTTCTCCCTCTAAAATGTATAATTTGATTTTAAAACAGTTCGTGTTTGATTATCAGATATTGTACTATACCCAATAAATACTCAAAACACAAGATAAACCATACAGGATATGTATATGATCTCATTAAAAAAAATATTATTTTTATCCTACGTTTTACTGCATACAAAATTACTGCTGGTTATTTGCATATAAAATAAGTAATTACTAGTTTTTATAATGAAATATTTAACGGTTCAAGAAACGGCAAAAAGTTTACTCGTTCGATTTTTAGAGGAAACCATGCTATTTTATGACAGTTATGTATAACATATACGGTAGCACAACGTTGGTATTAATAGAGCACAGAAAAGACGTGCATATCGAAACTTTTTCCTCTTTATTGATGACGACCTTTGTGACTGTGGAGTTGAGCATCAAACCTTTGAGTATCTGATCTACACAATGCAAAACTGAGGCCCACCGTAGATTGACCCTCGTGAGGAATGTTCTGCTCAGCCGAGATGAATGGCCACCAATCGAAATTATACTTCTACAGAAATATATCGATGTTATGGAATTGTCTTTACGATACAGTGATTGAGTTGATAACGTATGTCCTTTCTAGTATGATCGTATTTATTAGCGTGAGAGGTTATGTGCGAATTGACGTGGATGTCGAGGAATATCGAGTATTCCCCAGGCCCTTCAAAAACTTTAGAATTGGCTTTATGGATGAGCGGAATTTGTACATACCGTTCGAATGTATTTATGCACGAGAACATAGTTGAATAAAACGTCATAAATAAAATAAATTTTTATTATTACGTATTTTGCTTTGGCATTTTTTCGAATAAATTGATTTTTGTCTGATTCAATTTTAATAAATCAAAACTGGCCGCTATTTACAGCTGAATTACAAAATGGTAACGTACATTTTTTGTTTTGTTCTGTTGTATATTGGACATTGAATTATAACTAAATTTCGTCAGTTAAACGATTTACAAAATGCTTTCGTAAATAAAAATCCTAGATTTCTGATAATTGCTAAAATGTTAACTGATGTGTAAAGAAATTAGGAAAAATGACAAGCCCATCAATACGGTCACTACAACAACAATTATTGTCAATACGGCCTGGGTTGATTATTAATTATTTAATTGATCTTGCCAGAGAAATTGGGCGATATTTGATTCGAAACGGAATTCATGTTCGATCCGGCTAAACATGGCGGTAGACATCAATTTGCCGATTTTCAATTCGGCCGACCAATTAACGCAGGGGGTCAGTTTGAGAAAGCGAGGGGAAGAGGGATAAGCCGGGGAATTTTTATCTCATCCGCCGTTAAACGGAAGTGGAATGTTCATGAAATTTTACTACTTACGATATTGGTCCGGCTGATGGGCCTTTAAATTCGCAGATGCCTCTTATTAAAAACCACTCTACAGTTATGTGGTTTTTGATCCGCTTTTTATTATAATCCAGACTATATTCATATTAATGATAGAAAATTGAAATGACATAAAATCAAAAACAATGAATCGAGTATCATTTATTAGAAAAATTAATCTAAATTATTTTTTATAATATAAAGAATTTAATATTAACATTATAAGCTGTAATGTTTCGAGGGTATTCGGCTACTCGTATTGCCCGATGATTCTACTTGGAATCTCAAGGGTTCCGTTTTTTTAGATTTCACGACTTTCAATTAAATAAATAATGATAACTCCTAAATGGAAAGGTTTTAGAACAATCTTTGATAGGATAAAAAACTACGTTAAATTTCAAATAAGGTTTGTTTCGAATCCCGCTCTTGACACTCACTTTTTTATCTCACCCAATACCTTACCTTAATTAATTATTTTATAATTTAATACAGAGTTTAGAATAGGAACGATAAGATCAACGTAGGCAGCTAGGTCTAAAGGCATAGAATTAAAATTAGTGCATTCAAACAAATTCCTTGGTGGGACACTTGACAGGAAACTTGATTGGAAAGGACATATCAATATCATATATAGGAAAGGCAAATCATCAATGTTATATTAGAATTGTTAGTAAAACATGGGGTATTAATCCATGGATAGCCAAATGCAGCAATTGTTCTACCAAGATTATTTTTCACAGCTATGATTGAAAGGTCTACAAAATAAAAGGAACAGATAAAAATTTCATTTCAAAAACTAGGTTGTCCTGAAATCGTAACCAACACCAAACCTCGTCACATTGAGGTTAAGGTCAGAGCACTAATCAGTCGTTACAGATTAATTAGTGAACACAGCTGGAATAATAGTGAAACAACGTAGGTCACTTGAAAATCTCACAACTATTGAGAAGGTTAACGTTAGTGATAAAAAGATTAAAACCCCTTCGAGAAAAATGTATTTTCAGGTAGTCACCCCTTGTGAATATAATTATAGTTTTGATGTTATAGTTTGATTATGATCATCGCAACATAGACTACTACACAGATGGTTCACTTATCAAAGGTAGAGGAAGTGGTGCAGGAATCAACATACCTAAATTAGGAATCAGCATCTCCTACCCTACTGGCAATAACACCTCCGTTTTCAGGCGGAAATTTGGGCCATTGATCTGCGTTAAATAAGAACACTTATGGAAAATAAAATTAAGGGAAAGGATGTTCCAGGTTTTTCTGACAGTCAGGCTAGTCTCAGGTCATCACAAAAAGAGTTGTCAATCTCAAGATTGGTGGAGTAATAGGATCTCTTCCAGGTGACAAAGAGAAAACAGTACCCCTTTGGCAAAGAAAAGGCGGATGGCCAGGCTAAAGAAGGTTCTAATACTACGTTTGTCGGGTCACAACCATAGTTTCTTCATTCTATGAGCACAGAGAAAGATAGTATCAATAACTTAGGCATTCCTTAGGGAGTGGAATTTTCCCCCGAACACAGGGAATCGAAAGAGTTTGTTAAGGCGATCAAATCAGCAGAATCGAATTGGCTATTCTCTAACTCAAGGAAGGGGATGAAGAGGCTGATAGGTATTCTGACGGGCCAGTGCCCACTGGGAAGACACGTCTCCGTAATGGGTATTTTACCAGGTACCTTTTGCCGTTTTCGCGAAATAAAAGAAGTTACGGCTAGGCACTACCTCACAGATTGTGATATGTATGCTAGGTCCAAAATTGAAATCATTGAAGGAGAGGGTATTACTAAATCCCTCCCCGAGATAAAATGCTCCACAATCTTGTAACGGTTTTGAATAGGTTAAGAGATTTATGCAGGACACATGAGCAGACCATGTCCCGGATCTTTTAGAATGGTGTAAGAACTATCCGTGCATTTAACCCTTCGGATCTTGGTCGCCCATTGGACCACAAATTCGAATGGATCTAATAAGTTAAATGAGCTATATATTCATTAAAGTTCTCCGTGGCCATTTCATTTGTCGCCAAGAATCAAATAGATTACACGACATTTGAAAAGTGGCAAAAAAGAAGGAAAATTCAAAAGGTTTGGTTGAGATGGGTGGTTGGGGTCCGAGTGGATCGAAGTCACGATAGGTCAAGTGGTAGGTAGATCAGCGGCGTGTCTAGCCGAAGATCGTGGGTTCGAATCCTGTTCTTGACACTGACTTTTTTGACTTAACAAGTACCTTACATAAAGATAAATAATTGATAGTTTAGTTTAAAATTGAGAATAGGAATGATAAGGTCTACAGATTCTCAAGCACCCAGAAGAAGCCGGAGGGTTTTGGAAAAAATACTTCGCAGAATGGGTAAACCCAGCAAACTTCTGCTCACGAAAGCAAGGTGCATTGTGTAAGTCCGCTATATATTACTCACGTTTTTAATAGAGTGGGTCCATTGGAGGGCGGTTGAAATCTTAGCGGAAGGACATAACGCGGTGATTTAAATGCTCGTCAGTCGATATTTTCATTGTTGCGATCAAGGGAAAACTGGGATCGTCAATCTTCTAGAGGATAAGACGAATTGGGTGGCGACAGTGGCCGCAAGGTTTAACCTTCGGCACGACGCTCATCACTGTAAAGATCCCGGTTTCGAATCCAGCGAACCCGACATACTTACAAATGGGCTTTTTTTTCATATGACCTCTGCTGCTGCGAACCCTGGTTAAAAAAAGAAAAAAATCGTTGAAAGGACAAAACCCAACGCATTCTACATTATGCATCTGTGACAGTCAGTCAATCGTGATCACTACATTTTTTTATTTATACCTGGTAGGAATTAATGTACTTTTCGAAGCAAAAATAAAGAAACCATTCATTATTGTTGATATTCAACTGTGTGTATGTAACTGAATCCGTGTGCAGAATTGAAATTAGGTAAATCAATAACCAGTGATATTCATCTTGGGAAAGTTTTGGATTTGATATTTTCTAATGTGGCTGACTTAACTAGTCAATAAAGCTTTCTATAATTGTGTAAATGTGAAATTATAATACCCACATTTAAATCTACTATTTCTCATATTTGATTATTCGCATATTAATCATAAAATCATTATATTATATTCTTTAGGTTTAATGTGATTATAGTGCAATATCATCCGTAATATATGCGATTGTTTGGAAATATTGTTTTAGTATTACACGCACAGCAAAAACTGCCAACTTCCCCGCCTGGTTCCTTCATGACTTAAAGATTTTGGAAGGTACTGCATAAACGAATATATTCAGATTTATTTTGTTATGTTCGAGGTTTTTGAGAAAACCCTGGAATAAGTAAATTTTAATTTGTTGTCTACTTTCTGATGAGCTAAACGCTTTGATCTACTCTCCAAGATGGCAGTACACGAACAATGGGTTTTTCAACTTTTCACTTTTTCAAATAGCAGCGTGCTCATCATATTAAATCTTTTAATAGTTTTGTTTAATTTTTCTGTTAAAGGTTGGAGAAACCATTTTAAAGTTTTTAAAAAGATGAACAAATAAAATAGATAAAAAACAAATTCCTAATATATCTTTTGGGATATACGACGACTTGTCTAAATTCTTCAACGAATCAGAAATTTATTGATTTTTTTAAATTGTATTCATTATAGCATATTAATATTTGTTTCATGTGTTTCAAAACTTCGTACAATTTTTTCAAATAACTCGCAAAACGCTCTGGATGCAACTCATTCAAGCTCGATTCAGCCTGGTGCAAATATCGGTCCACTTTTCTCAACAGCAGAATCATCTCCTCTTTTTATTGTACTTGTGTAATGTTCAAGACATTTTCACGATATGAACAATAAATCAACTAAGCTAAAAAATTAGGTTTAGTGTAGTTGTTTAAGATAAGTGTAGACTATGAATTAAAATAAATCATTTTAAAAAAATCTTACATGGTTAAGATGGAGTGAGAATATAAATTAATTGGTTGTATAAATGGTTCCACTCACAATTTTTTTAGGTAATCTGGATTTGGAGCTCTCAAATGCTCAGCGTCATATTGAAGCCTGAGTTTAAATCTCGAAATCCGGATTACTTCGAAAAACAGTTTTTAAGTAGAACCATCTTTTTTAACCAAGTAAACCAGTTTGTGTGTGTGTGTGTGTGTGTGTGTGTGAAACATTAAACCCTTTTGTTTTATTTAAATTTAAATTTGTTTTTGTGAACCAAAATTGGCATCAGGCCCACAATATGATTCTATGTCATTTGTCGATTTGTTTTTGTTTTTTAAATTTGCGAAAATTTATATTAAACATTATTGATTGATGAGAAACTAGGCAAAAAATAAAAGTTTACTTGTCTTGAAGCCAACCAAAAACGAAAAGGAGGACATAAGTTATACCCTGTATATTTACACTTACAAGTCTAATTCACAAATGAACTGGTAAATTAAGCTGGTAAATAAAAAATTCCTTCAAAATTGTTAACGAACGCTCTACAATATTCTAAAAATAAACTAAATTTGCAGTGTACAAAACTCGCAAACAATACTGCTCAACATACTTGGTAGAAATAAAAAAAACATGGAAAAAGTATCAATAATACAGAGACAATTAAGGATTAGAAATTAGGTCACACCGTCTTGAATGAAATAGAAAAATTATTTGGTAGATAAAAAAAGGTACAAGATTTTTCATTAAGATTCAAACAAAAATGGAATATATTTTATGACTAAAATCTAGACCAAAAAAGAGGAAAATTTCGGTTTTTCCGTTTGGCGTGACAACTTAGAGTCTAAAAAGTATCTAAAAATCATACGATCACATATTTCTCAATCCCTTTAATAAAAAAACATTCACATTTATAATTTATATTGACATCTTAAGCTAATTGATGTACTTTAATCTAAAAAAGATTTTACAAGACGTGAGACGGACCAAAAGTAAGTCTTTAATACGAATCGCTTCCTTTTCACGAATGCCAAATTCCATCAGAGGCTGTTTCCAATGCAAATAGATGAATGCACTCGGGGGAAAAGCAGCCAACATTAGTGAATACAAATGTACTCGTTAGTGATGCGTACCTTGTCGCCCTTTGGAACTAGCAACTTGGCATCCATGCGACCGAGTGCTCATTCATAGAGCTACGAATCCTCTGTCCAGCAGCTAATCGATTTTCTTCCTTACTCCTTCAGAAACATTTGTAAAATATTGGAAAAACTTGATGGTGGACTGTGCACTGTGATTCGGTGAGCACATATTGAACCGGCACAGGGTTACACGATCTACAATTGAGGTTTGTTGATGATACTCAAAGATTCGGTTGTGCGCCTTCTTCAGTGAGAAATTGTAAAAGTCAACAGCCAATGAGTTTTTGACACACATCATCACCTGTATTGTGTCTATTCTGTTGCGACACATATAGTTATATTCTGGCCGCAATATGACCACTTGAAGGGCCCTCTCGTCAAGTCGTTTGCTTTTATTTTTGCAGCATCGCCCCCACGGTTGTGGTAATTAATAATCACAGGAAATAAAATATAACGCGTTCATCAATTTTGTGAACACATCGATCACATTATTGTTAAAAATCTTTTAGTAAGTGTTAATTACAGCATATATGAAAATGGAACGTGTTACAATAAAATTTCTCTCTTCATAGGTAAAAAAGGAAGAAGGGTAAAGAAAAGAAATCTCCTCGGTATGCTAGTCACGCGTTCAGATTTCTAGCCCTCATCAGTGTTTAATATATTATTTTATTTTAATTTTTTTGCGAGGGAAATTCAACTACGAGGCTATAACCTTCGGGGTGCTCTTGTTTTTTGTAAAAAGCCCATTTGGAAGTATGTCGGGGTTAGGAAATCTCAGCGCTGTGACCGGCATTTTGTTCCACCAGTGGGTTTGAAAATATTCTTCTTGTACAGTGAATGGATTTGTTCCGACTGGACCAGCAGCCAACAGTGCTGCCTTTGCCACCGGACTGTGACCGTCGAATTTCTTGTTGATGATCTTTTACGGCCGTACTGCACGAGTGACGAAAAACTGGTCGAGTTGGTGTAAAATAATTATATGTTGTTTAATCAGGCATGTTCAAAATACATGGATTCAGATTGCATGAATAATGTCTTGAGGAAAATAAGAGCAAAAGTGAGAACAGATGTCGTGTAAGGTAGTGTTTACATTATGAATAGCAACAGAGTATAATACGTTAAGAAATACGATTAGAAACTTTGATAGAGATTTCGTGAATTAGTGAATACTTCTCGTTAACGAAATTCATTTGTCGTTGTGTTTCTTCCCTCTAACTTTAAACTTTGTAGTCTTCGACTATCACTTGGTAAGTAACGTATATGGGTGAATATCGTATTTCTTAATGTTAAGAAGTTTGTCTTAAGTTGTGCAGCAGGAAAAATTTTGCTTCATCGTCCACTCATTCCTTGGAAAGTGTAGCAAATCCCCATCTGTTCTTCTCATGTTCCGGGCTTGATGGATCCACTTCCGTATTCTCGCTTGTGGTTCCTCTTTTTAATCCAAAATCAGAAATCAATCGAACAATCGAATGTTCATCATCTAAAAACATTTTGACACTCAGTTCCACTGGTAGGCAAGGATGAAACACTGACCAGTTTGAATAGAGAGCCCTGCTTGAACATAGCCAGAAATATGGGTCATCATTGATGTATGTGCTGCGATCTTTAACCGTTGCGGCCACTAACGCCCCATATTTTATTAAAAGAGATGAAATTAACTCTGTTTGACAAACGAAAATGGTATGAATCGACCAAACAGATTAATCCCACCATATTGCGATATCTCTAACGCGTTGCATGTTATGTTTTAATTTTATGCTTTATGTACCTTTTATGTGTACGTCCTCACTGGAAATAGGTAGAACTTAAATATTACATAGTGAAATATGTATTTATAGTTCTCAGACGAGTGGTTACCACAATCAAGTCATTTCAGAAATTCTAATAAATTTCATTTTGATTTTATTCTCCTTTACAAATTTTAATTGTATTATACTTTCAGGCAGAAACTCATCCTTAATTGACCAATATCAAGGGGGAGGATTTTGCTGATCCGACCGAAAATTGTTGAGAGCCCATTTGCTATCATATCAGCCTGGGCCCCGGAATAATCATCTTTAAGCTTTAAACTATCTGCCGAGAGCACTCGTGAGTGCTTCAGCCTGCTGGTAATTGCATTTCTGTCCGGAGATGAAATGGACTCGGGAAAAGCCTTGATCTCTATTTTTGCATGCTAGTTACACAGGGTGGCCCGCTTACAAATTTTTGCCCAATTGAATTTCTCGCGCATTTCCATTGACTCGGCTCAACTTTTCTCATCACCAAGTTTTAAAGCTGTTTCTTTAATAATATCTCGCTTGAATAATAACTACAGTTTGGCTTTTGAAATTTTGAAATTTTTTGAATGAATTGAAATTATTCCATAATGGTACAATGCTAACCTCTTTGATACTTAACGCTGCAAAGTTAACACAAAAAAATGTCACAAATATAAGACGAAATCATTTCTGAGGGTAGTTAAGTATAATTTCGCGTATTACTCATTTTTATTATATTATAATTAGTAGTTTTTTAAATTTATTTATTTGTCATACATTTATTTTTTACTTTTTTTATATTTATTCAAATGGTTATTGAGATATCGTGAGATGCGGTCTGGTGTGATGTAGGTATCAGAAAAACATTTTCTTTATCGTGTCAACGTTTCGATCTTTTATTGAGATCATCTTCAGGGCCTGGGATTTACAAACATAGTTTACATTTAGAAAATACATATACAATATGAAAAAGTGAATTTATACAATGCAAACTATATTTTATATTCAACCGAAGTATTTCTACTCACTCAAAGTGTTTGTCTTATGTGAACTTGTGCCATTGTTGCCTGTCGTGTTGAGAGTGCCAGTGAGATTTTGCTGCTGATGATTTCAATAAAGATCGAAACGTTGGTACGATAAATAAAATGTTTTTCTGAACAGCAAACCGCATCTCACTATATCTGAATAATTATCGATTAACGGTCACTAATTTCTACACATTTTACTATAATTTGACCACCTCCCAAAAATAGAAAATAAGTACAACTAACCAACTATTTAACAAAATTATGCTCTAGACTAGACATATGTACAATAGTGACGTGGCTGTCAGAAAAATATTTCATTTTTCGTGTCAATGTTTCCATCTTTAATGAGATCAACTTAAGGGCTCAAAGTGTTCGTCTTCTGCGTACTTGTGCCATTTTTACATGTTGTGTTGATAATGCCAGTGAGATTTTGGTGGGTAATATTTATATATGTTAGATTTTGAAGAGATGGGGAAGGAAGTGGGTATAGAAAAGACAATGTTGTATAAGTTTGAGGTGAAAGAAGCCGACAAAAGGAAACAATGTGTTGGTAATTTTTGGCCAGAATTATATAGAAAGGGATAAATGGAAAAAGGAATGCTAGATTGTTGGACAAGTCCTACATCACACCAGACCAAATCTCACGATATCTAAATAATTATCTATCAACGGTCACTAATCTCAACACATTTATTCAAATGTTTTTAATTTTGCGTGAAAAATGGAATGGGGACACCGTGAAATTTTTTTTTTTCGAAAATCTCACTGGCACTCTCAACACGACACGGAAGACTGGCACACATACACAGAAGACAAACACTTTGAGCTCTGAAGATGATCTCAATAAAAGATCGAAATGTCAGCACGACAAAAAAAAAAAAAAAAATATTTTTCTGATACCTACATCACACCAGACCGCATCTCACGATATCTGAATAATTATACTATATTCATACACTTGAGGCTCTGAAGATGATCAAAAAGATCGAAACGTCGGCACGACAAAGAAATGTTTTTCTAAACCTACGTCACACCAGACCGCATCTCATGATCTCCAAATAATCATTAACTAACGATTACTAAACACACACAATTGTGTGTATAACTTCACAATAATTTTTAACAATAATATACAATTGTTTTTAAATAATCTCATTTATGTACGTCATTATTACTCTACATCGATTCGGTTTAAATTGATAAAGTGTGTTTGTATTGTCCATTTCTGTATCTCTGAATTTGAACAAGAACCATTTTATCAGTATTGGCTCAAGTAATCAAATCAAAGTTAATGTTGTTTACAAATTAAATAAAGCCCTTAGTGAGTGTTTTGACTTGCTCTAACAGAGTAGCCAGCCTGTCTTGGTTAGTGTTGTTCTGTCCTTTATGAAATCAAGTAGTCCAAAATTATGTGCTCGCATGACTGCGGCAAATCCAGGATGAAGATGCAATGATCATATTTGTAAACTAAATGTGTATTTGAACTTTTCATAATGACATAGTTTTATTCGTCTTTTCAAATTTCAGTGTTATCATTGAAGGAATTGCAGGGCAAATCTTTGATGTGGGTTTCCTTTGGTGGACTGCTAAACCAGGTTTTATCAACGTGTGACGACTTCACCTGCAGCTTTTGACATAGGCATGACTCAGGAATCTAAAAGAAATTTATTGAGAGCAATTTCGTCGACTGGCAACATAACTTTAGTTAGAGTTATTTAATTATCAACTGGTTCCAAATGAAATGTGTACACAATTATTAGATTTCTCTTCAACTTAGTCACGATTGCTGCTTTTTTAGAGCTTTCGCAATCCCCGAAAGTTAATACTAAACTGAATACAGACGTAGTGTAGAATGTACTGATGAAAGATCTCGTAGACTCTTCAAATCAAAAATCATAAATTTTTGTCGTTAAAGCCATAGATTAAAATATTATAAGCAAATTATTACATTTTTTGAACAGTTTAAACCATCAGAAATCGTTAAAAAGTCCTGTCGACAAAGTTTCGCCAAAAACTTGAGAAAAACTTGGTGTTTTTCTCTCTTACTTTATCCATGATTTATTTTAAAGATAGAGTAGAAATGTGTAAAGATTAGTGACCGTTGATCGATATTTATTCAGGTATCGTGAGATGCGGCCTGGTCTGATGTACGTTCCACAAAAACATTCTCTTTATAATGGCTTTATAATAAAGAGAATGTTTTTCTGAAACCTACATTACACCAATTCGCAACTCACGATATCTGAATAATTTAAATGTGGTTTGTTCTTATCCTTTTAACTAAAATGAGTTTTTTAAATTAGGTTTGTTGGAAGAATGACGTGGCCGTAGAAGTACCGACCACTTTTTCACTCACGAACACTCTTGATCAAATATGGTCTAGAAATGAAGTGGCAATAGAACGTGCTTTTATTGGAGACCATACTTTGAATGAGAGTGTCCGTGAATCTTGATAAATCCGATATAAGAAAGAATAGAAAATACCTTTCAATTAATAAAGGTTTTTAGTTGAGATTAAAAAGTCAATGGCACGACCGGGATTCGAACCCACGATCTTAGGCTAGATACGCCGCCTATCTACCACTTGAGCTATCGTCACCTCAATCCACTCTGGTAGAGCAGCCGTGTATTTAACCATTTTCGACAACCTTCTATGGGTTTTTTATTTTACATAGAACGAAATAGCAATAGTAAGTAATCCAAATTTTTAGTTAGATTAACCAAGTAAAATTTTACGTTTCCCTAATCAAACGACCAATTTTATAGATTCAGATTAATATTCGACAATAAATCCATTTCGTTTAGTGTTCTGATTTACAAATTAATTTTTTCAAATAATTAATCTTTTTATGTAAGGTCTTGGTTGAAATGAAAAAGCGAGATTCGTAGAAATGGTGTCCAAGTGGATCACAGTTACGATATATCAAGTGATTAGAGCAGCGGCATATTGGGCCGGAGGTCGTGGGTTCGAATCCCTCTCGTGGCCCAAACTTTTTTATTTCAACCAAAACATGATGACATTGACATTGATTCTCTCACTTGGATAGGTTCTGCCTTTCGTTAGATCGATGAGTCAATGCATAGCTTTAGTCCATTATATTTACTGGTCTATCGACCAAAATACTTCTTTCAATTCATTAATATTTTTATGTAGGGTTTTGGTTGAAATGAAAAAGTCAGTGCCAAGATCGGATTTCGAACCCACGACCTTCGGCTAGATACGCCTTTTGGTTGCTCTAACCACTTGAGATATCGTGACTTCGATCCACTCGGACACTAACTTCCCATCTCAACCTCACCTTTTTGAATATTTCCTCCTTTTGGTCATTTTTCAAATGTGTAATCTATTTGATTCTCGGGGACAAATGAAATGGCCACGCAGGGTTTTAGTGAAGCTTCATTTTGACTTATTCAGTTCACTAGTTTTCGTCGTCTGCTTGACAAATTAATATCTTTCAATTAATTAAGGTTTTAGTTGAGATCGACGTGTCATCCTCTTTTACTCTGAAACTCTTGCATTTCACAAATCTTTTAACATTGAATCGTAAAAAATTAAAATTAAGAAAAGACAAATTGCATTGTAAATAAAATAGTATTGTTTAAATTTAGATGTTTAAATGGTGAGGAATTATATATATGCATGTATGCATGGAAAATATTATCGATCGTCCATGTCGTCAGATTTTACGGAACCAAAAGGATTCCGTTTCTTATTTCGTTCAAATGAGATTGTTTATAGTAGAGAAACCATTTAGTTTTTAACAATACATTTTGCTTTCAAGCAAATCGACTTCGAACCTCTATCTGGTTCCAAGTGGTCTCTTGGCTCTGGCAGGGAATGTTTATAGCATTCCCTCAGCCCAATATATCGGTACTATAAAAATATTCCTTTTCTCTCGTTCCATTGTTTGCCCTCCAGGATCTTAAACCACAACTTTATTCTGTTCGAGTATCCGTAAGAATTTCGATATAGGCGAGGTAGGTCAATCCACGGTAATGTTTTCTAACTGTAATCATTTTATAGGATAATTTTTTGACCACTGAAAAAGCAAAGTTTAAAATGTAGCTACAAACATCTATACAAAAATGAAATATTACAAATAATAATACCAAAAACGAATTAAAACCCACACTATTGAGAAAAATTAATACCATATTGTCATATATATATATATATATATATATATATATA
>CM077106.1:2757891-2785907 GCA_039619505.1 Cimex hemipterus | reverse complement strand
TTTTTTTTTTTTTTTTTGTTTGCTGGGGCTTCCGACATCTTGGTCATTTCAGCCCACACTTCGTCTATATCCTATGCCCCTTCAGACACATCATTCATACAAATAAATACATTCATACAGCACACTCATTCCATTTGGTCGGTGGAGTGCTTGATATTCCTTAAACTAAGCTAGATTGGGGTCGATGAGGTACTTTTATTAATATTCCGCCATCGACCACGCACACACTCTCACTCGCTTTCATCGTTCGAGGGGCGATGGTGACGTTCTATTCACTCTCACCCCTCGCCATTCACGCCAATAAATACATGCACACAAACACACATAACACATAAGATATGCTATCTACACTGAAAACCCCCAATTTCCCCTAGAAAGCGGAACAGGGGACTCAGAAACTCGCTACTGTGCTCGAGGGATCTTCTTAAATCCAGCGGCATGCCTGCACGCTCTCTGTAAGGAGCCAAGGTATGACACGCCTCTATTATGTGGGACACATCGAGCCACCCTTCTCTGCATAAGGGGCACCTTTTTGTTTTATTGATATCGATTTCGGGGGTATCAGTCTCAGTTTTTTCGGAAAGGCATCAGATTTTTCGTTAATACTTCATGTCCAAAAGAATGACATATAAATAAAAAGTTATTGATAAATAAAAACGTCATAGTTTAGTAAATATTTCTCCTGCATTCGAAACGAAGATGGTAAAATTTTTAGTGTTTTTATAAGAACCCAAATAATTTGGCATTCCTTTTTTTTTGCTATTGTTTTATTTTAAAATTAAAAATAAGTACATTTCTTATGGAACATTCTCATAGTTAAAATTTTTCCCAATTTGTTTCGCAAAAGAAAAATCGAACTAATGAGAGGGAGCTAATGATCCTTAAATTGATATTAATAAAAATAAAATAAATTTGATCGTTGTCTAGTTCTTCCAATGATGCATAATTTCGTACCAGAAATATCCGCATTATATTAATACAAAAAGTTAATTATTTATTTGAAATTGTATAACATGTTTTACTTTCCAACGACCAAACTAGTTCTAACGATGATGTTAATCATCACGTAACAGTTTTATCCGCGCTCTTAACCGTCATTAAACCGCCTGATCCTGTACCCAACAACAAAACATTTCAGTTTTTGCAAGTTATTTAATTCCCAGGTTCAGTTTAACCAATTTTGAAGTTATTTATTGTTCTATGAGAAGTATTTCTTTGTCATGAAAAGAACATTCCAACATTTAAAATATAATGTTATTTTATTTTTCCTGAAAGAGAAAAAATATCTAGCAAAGTTAAAGATGTAAACAGAAGCACATTTATATGCAGAAATGTAGTTCGGACGTTCAATAATTCAGGAATTAAATTAAAATTAAAAAATTAAAAAGAAACTTTACATCAGAAAGTAGTTCGAACTTCCATCTTGAAAAATATTTATACAAGCAACACACGCCCATGATAAATACAAGTATGTTCACATTAAAATCATTTTTTTATCTATCTAAACCAGAATGCAAAAGCCGACCTGACAAAGAATCTAATAGTAAAAATTACTTTTGCACGATTTTAGAATTTTTTATAACTGAATTGTCATTTGGAAATACTAACAAGTGTACAACCACGATCACTTCGGATCGTTCCTAGTTTTGTAATTTTTATTTTTATAATTTACTAGTCGTAGTTTATTGGACAAAATCTAACAACATTGGGTTAGACATACGATTTAATAAATTCACTGAAACTTTTATTGTTCATGTCGCGTGTGAATAAATGCTTTCCATTAAAACAGGACTGTCAACATGTGAATGCCTCGTTTGACTGTTTTCTGTCTGTATATTTTTGTGTATTTCTCCTGTCTGTGTACTTTTTTTTATTTTAAAATTAGAGAGCAAAATTAAGAGTCACGTCGACTCGATGTGTGTTATTAAAATGATTAAAATTTGTCATCAACCTCACTGACGTTTGAATTGAAGTACATTAACGAAACCACGGGTTTGAGACAAAACGGTTTAATTTTAGTTTTAAATAAATGAAAATTGCCAGATTTACAAAGCTGATTTGATGTACAAAACGAATCCTGAAAATTTTCTATAAGAAATATACCTACATTTTAATTTTTCAATAAATCAATGAAAAAGTAATAATTTCAAATTATTTGTGCTCGTATTAACGTTTCAACCATCTTCGTTTAAATTAGACGAAAATTATTTATTATACTCTGAAGTTATTACTTACCAGTAAGGTTATACTTACATATTCTGCTTTTGGTAGAAAAATATTAAGGAAATGTTTCGTTTTTATTGATATTTTTGCGATTCGATTGAGTCGTAAAGATGATTTATGTTAACAAGTTTTGATATTACCTCCCATCTATCAATCGAGGAAGACCAATTTAGAAGCTGTGGCCGTACAGACAGATCATCGCTCGTAACTCCTGCATTTGAGGGTTGACTCGCATAAACAAAGACCGTGGAACGAGTTAAATTAAATTCCCGCCGGACAGGAACCTGGGATGTGTTTAATGGGCCGGCCGCTAATTTACGCATGTCCTCAGAGATAAAAGATTGCTTTCGCGGTTTTTATTTTAAATTTCCCCTTTCTTCGAGGTGTTTTTCTCAAACAATTAAAAATAATATATTTTTATTTGGATTTTTGTATTCTCAAGTTTGGTAATTCAGGAAGAGAAATGGAGGAATATCTGCCGCTCTGGCCAGGGTAAAATTATTGCCAACCGCTGTCACACTCCTCGCAATTACGGACTCGGATTTTAATTATCAAAACCATCCCTTTTCAGCCCTCTCTTTGATTCATAATACAGTCAAGATAAAAGCGCTATCGACATTCCTCAAAGCTCCCCTAAAAAAATCTTCTTTGAATCTATGAGTGTATGAGTGTTCTCTCTGTTTTTTATTCATAATTAATTAATTTATTCATTTTTGTCTCTTAAAGACAGTAAACTGGACACTTGTACTTATTTGTTCGTTTCTATAAAAACTAGCGCTTAGAATAATAATCTTTCAGGTAATTACTGTTTACGTAAAATGAAAAGTTAGTGTCACGAGCGGGATTCGAACCCACGACCTTCGGCTCAATACGCCGCTGTCCACCAGTTGAGCTATCGTGACAGCGATCTACTATTATTTGTCGCCGAGAATCGAATCCTGATTACACGACATTTGAAAAATGGAAAAGAAAGAAAGGAAATTCTAAAAGTACGTTGATATGAGTAGTTGTGTGGTCCGAGTGGATCGAAGTCACGTTAGCTCCAGTAGTTAGAGCAGTGTCGTCTTGAGCCGCAAGTCGTGGGTTTGAATCTTGCATCGAAACACTATTTTTTTCCTTTCAAATAATATCTTACATATTTATTCCAAAGGAGTTATTTGTTCAATCGGAACACGAAATGTATTGTATGTAAGAATTAATATTGTAGTTGATTTAATACATAAACACAACATTAATAACTGGTAGCTTATCATTATAAAGTATGATTAATCTTTTACATTCTTTAGATTAAAAATAAAGAAAAATTGAAATTAGAGCGGTTAAGTGTCACCTAGGGATAATCATCTCGTTTTGCCATGTGTACATGGGGAGGGGGCTTTGCAGATCAGCGCCAGTTCGGTTTGTGACAATCAGATGACTTGGATCACGGGTGCAAAACGCTTTACTTGCCAGTCACAAGTCACTTATGTTATGGGGATCAACATCTATGCCCTTACTGAACTGAATTGGACGGATCTTCGACTGAATCGAGGTATATCGTCGAAATTCTCCTTGAAAATCTCGTCTCATTCGCTCCATACATTGAGGACAGTTTCGTGTTAATGCGTAGTACATCGACATAAGACCAGACATAGTGATGTGTTGACTGGAAATTTCAATCAATTTCAATAAAAATTTGTTTCTAAAAACAAAAAAGAATATTTTCTATTACCCATAGTTCCGGAAAAGAGTCTAAGGACAACTCAATTAGCTTCAAAGAATTAGCCCTCTAAAGTAATAAATGCAATAAAATCATAATTAAAAGAAGGTACCAAGAAGGCTTGGTCGGCCGGATCAGCAGAGAAGCGCTCACATATCGTGAGCAATCTTGCTCCATGGTTCTCAGAGGATCTAATTCGTGATTGTTCATCCTTACCCGATTAAAGATAGGCCATGCCGGGTTGACAGATGCAGATGAACTTTTGTGTCCGAAAAAAGGTTGTTCAACGTGTCGTAGTTAATTATAGAGGGCAATTCCTTCGCGCGTCTAGATAGCGTGGACTCTTTCAATTCTTGGAGAGAACAGCGCTATTTATTGGGTTGTCCGGAAAATAATGCAGGATTTTAAGTTTTCATTAAAAAAAATCTATATAAAATATTCTGTTTACGTTTACAGGATTACTCATTTGTATGAATGTCAACACTTATTAATCCTCTTCCAAATGATATTGTTTGTTTACCTCTGTAGCATTCCGCTACTTGGAAATAATTCAGTCATCCTTAGCGCTCAAAGCGAGAATTTCGTACGATTTTCTTTTACGAGTTTAAACTCGGCTGAAGCGGAGCCCAAACGGCTAGAAACATTAACCAAGTCTGGGGCGAGGGTTGTGTTAATGAGTGCACTGTGCAAAGGTGGTTTAAAAAATTTCGGGAGGGAGATTTCAGCCTTGAAGATGAAGAAGGTCGTGGAAGGCCTTCCTCTCTTAATGATGATGTTCTGCGATCAGTGGTGGAAGAAAACCCCAAAACAACTGTTCGAGAACTTGCAGAGCAACTCAAAGTCAGTAAAACGACCGTCGCTGACCACCTCTTTGGTCAATCGGAAAGGGCCCATTTTGTTGCATGACAACGCTCGACCACATGTGTCACGTGTAACGTCACAAAAATTATTGGAGCTTGGCTATGAAACTTTGCCTCACCCACCCTACTCTCCGGACCTCTCGCCTACTGACTACCATTTTTTTAGACACCTGGACCACTACTTACAACACATAATATTCAAAAATCAAACGGAACTGGAAAATGCATTTATTGACTTTATCAATTCTAAAAATTCTGAATTCTACTCAGACGGAATTAATAAGTTACCAACACGTTGGGAGAAATGTATTGAGAGTATGGGAAATTATTTTGATTAAAGAACATTGCTTTAAAGTAACTAGTTTCTTTTTTTTTTGTTTAATACCAAAATCCTGCATTATTTTCCGGACAACTCAATATATAGAATTAAGTATTTAAAACTTATATACAATTTAATATTCTCATGTAATATTAATGCATGTTTCAAAGAAGGTCGGCCAATTTTTTCGAAATGAAGATGGTTCTTCTAAATTCTGTAGGATGCTGAGGACCATGTCGAAAGTAGAATAAATCGTTCAGTTAAAACGAGACAACAAAAAAATTCATCCATTTTCTATTTAAAAATTGAATTAGTATCATTATTTTTTAATGGTCTTATGAGCTTGCATATTGTCACAGAACGATTTCGTTGATCATTTCATCATAGATAGTTGTGGGTTAGGTGAAGAAGAGGGCGAGGGAAGATGGTGGGAATCGAACCTACCACGGCGGGGTATATGGGTTTACAGACGAGGTCTATCGCGCTGACTTCTCCGCTTCCCCGTATCTTTTTTTCGTTCCGGACTCTTGGCCATAGGATGACCAGAGGATCTTTAACGTCGTACCTAAGCTATATAGAGCTCTTACCGGACATGGCCGATTCTCAAAATGAGAAATGACCCACTACCCCGGATCTCCCATTAACCATGATTGATCCCATGAGAATAAAAATCCAATGTTGTCATTTTCCAGGAAAACAGTATATCTCCGATAAGGGTCAAAAATTAAGCAACGAACCCGCAGACACAGGTTAAGAGACACGAGAGTACGAGGTGACTGAGGTTCAGCAGTGCATCGTTTCAAGCACGTCCTGAACGTACCCGCGACTGCAATCTCCTACTCACTGGCAAATCTTCATCTTCTCCTGAAACAACATGCTCATCACACCTTCAAGAAGATGGTCTCATCCTGCTTCGAAAAACCCCCCGCCTACCACATCCACTACCTAATACCTAAATATTTTTTAGAGTTTAAGAGATTATGTTTTATTTTTCAGATTTTATTGCAAGAGAAGAAGAAATCCATTGTTTTTTTTTTTTTAAATTAGTTTGGAGGTTTAAATTTTTTAAAATAAGCACGGTGAGTTTGTTGTATGATTTAAATAATTAAACATGTTCTACTTAAAACTTGCGTGCATTTATCTCGAAAATTTTATGAACCATAATTTTATAATTCATGTTGCTACTATGTTATTATAATGTTTTATTTGTTAAAAGCCAACTCGTAAACAAAACCTTAAATATAAAACTTTCTTTATTATTACTGTGTATAATTAACAGAATTTGAACAATTCAATTTAATAAATAATTGGTTAGTAAAAGGTTTGAAAGTTGCAAATTTACAAAAAAAAAAAGTGCGATTTATTTTTAATGCTCTTTGTGGCTTTGTTTTCCATTATAGAAGAAGAAGATTTCGATTTCAAATGTTATAAATTTTATTTGTTTTGAGTAGTTTTAAAAATAAGTCTATGTTTATGGTCTGATTAACCAAATTATTTCATACAATTTGTAACAGTTTAATTTAATCAAAATAAACGTTCAATATTTTTTTTTTTGTATTATTGTATTTTATTTTGTAAATGCCCGTGTGCCGGTTCACCATAAACTATTTTGTGTAGTTTTATAAAAATATTTTTAAACTTTGATATGTTTTACTATACTGTTTTTGCAATCTACATAAAAAATACTGACTGAAAAATGACATTTCATATAGTTGATTAAGTGAAATTACGAAATAAAAATATTAATAAACGGAAAATTTCAACTCTTTAAAAACAATTGTCGAAAACAGGTTCTATTCGCAAGAAGTGGAGGAATAGTATCCAATATTTTGGAGTATAGAATCACCAAAAAAAAAAAACTTTGGTCCAAATCCAAGTTGTGTCCTAGTATGATTTAACAGATATCTTCTTGCATCTTCATTGGCTTCTAATTTTACGTGCGCCTTTTCTCGTCCTACGGTTTTAAGATTTGGCATGTCAATCCTGAAAGTGGTACAGTATTCTGATTTTAGCGAGCGCACTATAACTACCATCTAAATAACATAAGCCAAGCGGAGATAGCAAAATGCTGGCGTTGACAGGAGCAAGCAGAGAGATCGGCATATGTCTTTTAAGTATGTAGAGAATTAACCCAGTTACAATACAGCCACTTCGATGAGGCAATTCTTCCAAGAAATATAAGCTAACAGGCACGGAGGAAAGTGTTTATTTCTATAGAAAAAGTGACTTTCCAACGTATTTCTATAATTTAAAGGGAGTCGACAGTCGTCCTTATGTGTAGAGATTACAGGCCGTTCATCGATAATTATTCATATATCGTGAGATGCGGTCTGGTGTGGTGTAGGTTTCACTAAATTTACAGAATGTTATAAATTTATTGATATGTTAAAATATTAAAATAAAACAATAAAATCTTTTTTTTAAATATTAAAATCTTTAGATTGTTAAAATTTGTTTTTGTCTGTGTATTCATAGTTCATTATTTATGTTTAATTTTTCGCTTTACAAGTTTTACATACCTAATAATTATGGTGCCAAATTTGATTAAATTCCGTCGTTTCGTTAAAAATAATGAGCTCATCTTCATTAAATTGTAAACAATGTTTATTGAATATTCAGAAATAGTGAGATGCGGTCTGATGTGATGTAGGTTGCAGAAAAACATTTTCTGCCTTACTAGGCACGATTAAGAAAACGTTGAAAAAGAAAAAATTCACGATTTCTGAATCACAACACAAAAATTATTCTCAAAATGGTTTCTTCTTATAATTCATATAAATATTGGACTATCCCGTTTATTTTATTCAATTATTTTACATTTAAATATGTCACGATGTTTCTGTCATAGTAATTTTATATTTACATGGTTGTCGAATATTTTGAGAATTTACACTATAAATTAATTTTGTTTTTGGAAGTATAAATCGTATGTTAACTGGATTGAAAATAAATAGGTTAAACGTTGATGCAGCTTCCTAAAATTGCATCGGGTTAGGATTATTAGCCTAATCTCTCTCACCCGGCAGTGATTGCATATTGCAAGCAAATCGGAACCGTGAACGGCGTAATGCCTAAATACCAAATTAGACGCATATACCTTTGATAAATCCCACACCTCGACGTCCATTTAGGATAATTACTGGTAATTAATACGCGTACGAGATCAAATGGGATGAAAGCGTTTTGCAATATTAAACCCGGTCTGTCTGTTTAAAACCGTTTTTAACAGATGAGAAAAAAATTCTAAGCGAGTTTGAAACGTTGCGTACATCTTTTTTTTATGTTAATATCATATGTATGTTATGACATTTGTTTTTTAATTTTTAGGCAAATATTTTTATTATCTATATCATTTCTACAATTCTACACCTTTTATCCTAAGAAAACCACCATGTAACAAAAGAATTTCGTAATTTATAATGTAAAAGGAGATTCTGTTTTTTCAGTAGCCCATTTAAAAGAATTTATGAATTTTGTAAGTAGTTAATGCTAAATAAATTTCTTTACTGAGAAGACTTGAAATAATTATAAGGATAACTTACATAAGTAGGTAAAATACCTGACATAAATAATGGAATATAATAATAAAATCTATTATTTATGAGAAATATTTATTAACCCTTATTTAATGATTATTGATAGATCGTGAGATGCGGTCTGGTGTAATGTATTATTAGAAAAACTTTTTGATGTTTACTAAGATCATCTTCATGACCTGGGAGTTGTTGTTGTTTAAATTATGGAAATACATATAAGATATGAATTTGAATTTATACAATGATTTGTATAACATAGAAATTTTAATCTTACGATTTTTCATGTTTGAAGGTGGGAGGTCATCTCAAAAAGACCACAACTAGTTTTTGCCTTCAGTGTAAATGTGCCATTCTTGCGTGTTTGTGTTGAGAGTGCCTCGGGCAGACAAACACATTGAGCCCAGAAGATGATCTCAATAAAAATGGAAACGTTGGCACGATACAGAAAATGTTTTTTCTGAAACCTACATCACACCAGACCGCATTTCATCTGAATCGTCATATAATCTATTTACCATATTTAGAAACGTTTATTACATTTCTTTCTTCGTAGTTACCTCATTGCCAATCGAGTTATATTTTTATATACTTAATTTCATTTTTTTGTATCCATTTGTGTATGTATATTACAAGAAGGCAAATTTATTAGCAGATTTTTCTTCTTATCTTTCATGTTACCGTGTCCAATAGAGACTCCACACCGGAGGAATAAACGGCCATTCGGTGTGCTAAAAATACAATTTTTGGGGAGGATTTAATTGTTTAGGTCGTTGATTTGGTCTCCCCTATAAAGGGAGGCCAAAGGAAGGTAAGGGGGTTGCATATCTTTAAAACATATTTATTCTAATTCAAAGGTTCTCCCTTTCCTTTGCTGGTTTTCCCTTTTACATTTCTATCTGCAAAGGATTATATATTTACAAGTTTATAGTAAACGTTTTACATTGTCTTATTAACTCAAGAGAATCGAACCCTTGATCAAATTTCCTAATGAAAAATTTAACTAAACTTAAAAATAAATTTAAAACAAAAAACATGCATTTTTTAAAAAATCCTGTTCGACCTGCACATGCACTTGGTTCTTGGTAGTGAGCGCCAGCTCCTTTCCAACGCTCTTGTCTGAATACATCTCGCTCTCTCAAACTTCTTGCAGAAGATCTTGTGCTTGACTTACTTTTCGATTCCGCGTTATAAAGCGAATAGTGTATTTCTTGCACTATAAAAGGTTCATCCATGCACTTCTCCTACTAGAAGGGTGCTTCCTTGACTCTTCAGTGTGTATAAAAATGTCTTCTGACAATAACATTATATTTGAGAGTGGTAGCGAGCATTTGGGTCTCTGTTCCGATCTTGGCACATACAATGTAATTTGGAATGCACAATCTATTCAAACTTACCCATCTACCAACTAGCTTAGCAGTCTGAAATACATTTAAAACACTCAAACAATTAAACTACCAACATAAATGAACAACCTAATCATCATCCATTCAAATATATTTATCTAATTAGAGTGAAAGGTGTACTTCGCTTCACTATTTGTACCAGTATTTTTAATAAGTACATTTTCCTTTCTTGTAGTATTACAAAAATAACTTTCAATCTAGATGACATAATATCTAGGATTTTTATTTACATAGTGGTAAAAATTTTACATTTTGACTAAAAAATATAGTATAGTAATTAATTGGAAGAAGGCTTAACATCTAACTTCCGTTGGGGGTCGCGGATTATAGATAAACCTGTTTGCAATACTTTTAATTCTGCATTCTAAAAAAAGATGGTCTCTGACAGGATTCGAACCTAGAACAACGAGCTTTGCCAAATTCGCGTTGGACGACCTAGCGGTTCTACCACCTGTTACGGTTCTTCGCCGGACCGGGGTAGTTCGAGAGCGGTTTTTCCCTCGCACACGCGAACCCTCCACTATATGACGACGAGAAAAGTCCCCAAAATTATAAAATAATACTCTGTCACGTTCCTTTTTACTTTTTCGCCTCGCTTGCCAACACCGCCCAGTTTCAGCAAGCAGCCTCCCGGTTCACTCCCGTCGGACCCCACTGCTCAGCAGCCCACCGCTGAGCTTCTTTCAGCTTCCAAATGCCACCCGCGCGTCTTCGGTCTCTCACAAACCTCACAACCAGCTAAACCTTGCCGAGAGCACCCTCACCTCCGCCCGAGTCTGGTCACCCCAGTGTAAAAAAACAATTTTTCTTCCTCTCGTATTCGCTTGTCCTGTCCTCTTCTGAAGAAAAGTTGCGTTTAATTTGGGCAGAGTTCCTTCACTCGTAAAAGTAAAGCAAAAAAACATGAATAATATTTTGGAAGCATACATTTCAAATAAATGTGTAATATACGCCATTAATTTATTTGCATCGCAAGCCTAGGCGAATTGATGACCGACAATAATATTTTTAAAATACCATTCCGGTTTTTTTGCAAAGATAATATGCACATCCTGATGGGTTTCATAATTTCAAAACTTCACTTTCTACATGCTCATGATTAATCAGCAAAAGTTCCTAGAAAGTAAAATTGAACCCCGTTGTGCAATAATTATTTATCGTTATTTTTAAAATCACTTGTTTAACTACCAAATCGCTTACTATCTGTTATATTTATATATAATGTATACACACAAAAATGTACAATTGTGCAATATCAAATAAATTGTAATAAATATCAAAAGCAAAAACTATTGCTGACGATGTGGCAGAAGGTGGGTTTCGAAAACCATTCACGTAAGTTCATTAATCTGGACATATTTTGTTTTTACACATTTTTCTTTCCATCTGAGTTTCTCCGTTTCTTCAAATCTTTCTCTCATTATTTACGTGTATGCATAAAAGTGTTATCTTTATATAAAATTTGACAAATAATTGCGCTTTAAAAGTAAAATAAATCATCACAAAACACAAACGTTAGTCCTCTGTACTACTGTTACATGATCGTAAATGACCGTAAACGCAAAGTACACATTGAAAGCAGTTCAAAACGAATTAAACAAACGGTAAAAGATCTGCCAGTAATTTTAAACTAATCTTAACTACCGTTTGAAATACAATAGGAATCCCCACTTTTCTCAAAAAGGAACACTCCAACTCGGGGAATTCCCTTGAAATTCAACCAAATTGAAAGTTCAAGACTGTAAATCTCAAGTTTGTTTAAAACGCTTTTACGCCAAAGGTCCGCCAGGCCAGATAAGGGGTTAATCTTCCCCGAATCAGATTAACAAAGGTGTATTGATTGCTGTTAGGGTGGAAAAACAGTCGAAAAAATACATTGTGACTTTTAATATTATAAATTTCATAGACGTTTTATGAATTATGATTTTATTTAATATGCGATTTGAACATGAATTCGTAATTAGGAAGAAGGGTGTGGGAAGAATCAGGAATTGAAAACGTCTACTTGACCACTTATTTTAACTCCTAAATAAAGCAAATGCATTTTTGTTTTATTTTTATTATAAATTCCATTAAAATTTATTAGCAATTATTGTGTTTTTTTAATGAAGTAGCCTGATATTAACGGATTTTGAAAAGTAACGAAATATAAGGTTTTAATTCCATAATTTTGTTTAGTGGACAGATTTTTTTTTTTTTTTTAATTAATGCCGTGTATAATGTGCTCCGTTAACTAAAACATTTGTGCATCTGCCCTTAAAAGGTTGTCATTAATTTCATAAGAATGTTGCAGTAGAACTCAGAACTCAGTTGTTGCAAGTCAATTGGCTACGGGTAGTGATCGAAAAACCTTCTCTCTCTGCAACGCATTAAACATGTGCTCAATTGGATTTTGGGGTGGAGACAAAGGGAAAAAGAGGCAGGTACGAAATTCCCAGGTATACTAAATAATTATGAACACCCTATGCTTTCTTTGAGGTCGCATTGACTCGCAGAAATCGAAAACTTCCGGCAATGAGATCTCTCTCTGACGAATGTATTCCTCGAAGTCCGGGCCGTCCTCCAGTATAACTCCCAGCCCATTACACCGCCTCCTCAAAACTGCACGGAAGGGACCACGAACTGGGGTGTTGTATCCATCGCATGTTTGCGGTAGGTCATCAAGCGGCATACGATGTGAGGTCATCTTCCCACAACTATTACGAGTCAATTGTTTTGTGTTGATCAAAGTTTTGCCAAAGAATCTTGTTCGGGGGCACGAGGAAAGGGTTCGGTCTTGCAGTAATGACAATATTTCTGTTCCTTTAGCGCTGTAACGCGCTTTAAACCACTATCAAACCTTCCATTTGCACTTTTTTCGAAATTGGGAGACCACGCTCTGAGAATCACCAACTTCCTCTGCGACATCCAATTGTCTGAAACCTCGGTAACTTATTCTCACAATAGATGTATTCTCCCCATGGATAATGATAGTCCAACTGGATTAAAATGGAAGAAAATCAAGGGGCTTGTTTACAAAATGTGTAATCTACCATTCTATAGTAAAAGTTTAATAATAATAATAGTTCGAATGCTGGACAGCTGGATTCGAACACTGGACCTTACAGTGATGAGCGCCGTGTCAAAAATTGCCCTTATTAAAACTTAGGATTAAGATTTGTTTGTTTCAAGTTTGTATTTGCGTTATGTTTTGTCCAACTAACAAAAAAATTTTAGTTATTTGATAGAAAATTTATAGAATAACAATTGCAAATATCCTTTTTCTTTTTGCGCAGTTTATGCCAATGCTTAAATTTACCAACTTTCAACTTTTAAAAATAGGAAACGTGCCATTATGGTATGCTTTGGGGTTCTTTTCATTACAATTTTCATTAAAACAGCAAATTTAGCCCCGACGAGGCCACTACCCCACCGATTCTGTACGTACAAAAAAATTTAAAATGTATAAACACAAAAAGGGCATTGGCTCATAGCCTGGGCATGCTTGCTCAGCTGCTACAGGGACTGATCACACAGGGTCCTTCGGATGGAAGTGAGACTACGTAAGTGGAGATCTTAACTTGGTTAGAGCACATAATACTGATTGCAAAGAAAGAAATTTCGACATCCTGAATGACCTACGCGCATCATGCACAAATCGTTGTTCTAAAATCTCAGGAATACCTAAAACTTCAAGAAATAAAATTAAGTAAATAACAACAAAAAAGTCAAAAAATAATAGTTAACTGTATAAACTGTGCTATATATGGTACAGAATTTAATGTTGAACAATCGCACCTAAGAACAGTGAATACAAAAAAATATTTGTTTCATGAGAATCGTAGTAGATGTGCAAACCATATCACACTTGATGGTTTCCTGGCCTGAATATTTGGGAAAGTGAATAAACGATACCAAGTTTAAAAAATAAAAAATAGTGGATAATTTTCTGCAGGATTGTAATCTCAAAGAATACCAGTTTATAACTAGGTTAACTCCCGCTACCAGGACAAAATGGCCTGCGTAATAATACACCCTTTTCTCACATGGTTGCGCTGTCTCAAATTTGATCGTTTATGCGGCAAAAATTATTGCACATAGATTTGAAAATAGAAGCAGTAAATAAAATACAATCTTAATAAGGGGATAGAACGTCATAAAACGAATTTTAGCTAAGATAATTAAACAAATACCAATTTCTATTATCAATTTTAAGTTACAAAAAAAAACATTGCGTAAGAAAACGAAAATAATTGAAAGTAACAAATAGCGATATTTTAGAACTCTCTGTTTTCAATTATTAGAAACGAATTTAGGACTGGAAGGTCATTTGACAGGAAACCTAATGCCTTTCGAAAGGGATTTTCGAAAACATCCTTTCACGAGGCAGAGAAGAAGATGATGAATCTGGCTCACATATCTTCTCCAATTGTAATGCTATAGGTATTGACTATAGATAGACAAATAAAGCGGTTTAAAACGAAAATCGAATCATCTAACTTGTAAAATAGATTTTTCTAGCCAAAATTTTTGAAACAAGTTTTATTTTTTTAAAGTAATCTGCGAGATATAAACTTTTGAAAATCAATCTCTCAAATTTCCGTACAATAAATTGTTTCTGAAAAATAAAACAATTATTCATTCAGGTAGTGACTGTAGTGCCAGAAAATTATACATTTACCAAAATATCGTGCTTTATAAATTAATGAAAAGGTAATTAAAGAATAACACTCCCCGATACTCGTATAACATACTTGCCATCAGAAAAAAAAACATCAAAATAAATTAAATAAAAATTAACTCACATATAATAAAAAAAGGTAGGATTTATTCAAATTTTAATTTTTTATTAATTTAAACTTAATTTGGTGGTAAGAATGTTTAAATTGTAGAACTTTTTTAAACAAAAAACATTTTTATGTTTCAACATAACATGTTTCAATCGATGATGCATTGTGGACCAGTACCTGGGGCCCTCTTCAGAGCTATAATATTATACTATAATAAATAAACACTTCTGGTTTACTGTTTTGATTACAAAAAAAAGGGTTTTTTGATAATTTAAATAAAATTTATATACATAAAAATACTTGCCATTATTATAATAAAATATTATAGCTCCATAGAGGGACCAGGGACGTGGCCCGAAATTTATTGCCAATTGAAATATATGGAATAAAAATAATTGGTTTGTTTAGTTCATAAAACAACAACATTCTAAATACGGTTTATATTTGTCCTGATTACTGATTAAGGTTTTCATAAACCCAAATCATATCACGTTTCGCAGTCTACAGGCAATTCCAATTTTACAATGTACAAAAAATTGCTGTCAACCCTCGAGAACTCACCCCGGGTGTTGACAATCCCGGATCAGACCAGTCACTCACTTAGGGTGTTTTGGTATTCGATATTCCTCCATCAATCCTTACACCTTTTTTAACACATACCAATTATTGGGTTGTCCGGAAAATAATGCAGGATTTTGGTATTAAACAAAAAAAAAGAAACTAGTTACTTTAAAGCAATGTTCTTTAATCAAAATAATTTCCCATACTCTCAATACATTTCTCCCAACGTGTTGGTAACTTATTAATTCCGTCTGAGTAGAATTCAGAATTTTTAGAATTGATAAAGTCAATAAATGCATTTTCCAGTTCCGTTTGATTTTTGAATATTATGTGTTGTAAGTAGTGGTCCAGGTGTCTAAAAAAATGGTAGTCAGTAGGCGAGAGGTCCGGAGAGTAGGGTGGGTGAGGCAAAGTTTCATAGCCAAGCTCCAATAATTTTTGTGACGTTACACGTGACACATGTGGTCGAGCGTTGTCATGCAACAAAATGGGCCCTTTCCGATTGACCAAAGAGGTGGTCAGCGACGGTCGTTTTACTGACTTTGAGTTGCTCTGCAAGTTCTCGAACAGTTGTTTTGGGGTTTTCTTCCACCACTGATCGCAGAACATCATCATTAAGAGAGGAAGGCCTTCCACGACCTTCTTCATCTTCAAGGCTGAAATCTCCCTCCCGAAATTTTTTAAACCACCTTTGCACAGTGCACTCATTAACATAACCCTCGCCCCAGACTTGGTTAATGTCTCTAGCCGTTTGGGCTCCGCTTCGGCCGAGTTTAAACTCGTAAAAGAAAATCGTACGAAATTCTCGCTTTGACATTATAAGGATGACTGAATTATTTCCAAGTAGCGGAATGCTACAGAGGTAAACAAACAATATCATTTGGAAGAGGATTAATAAGTGTTGACATTCATACAAATGAGTAATCCTGTAAACGTAAACAGAATATTTTATATAGATTTTTTTTAATGAAAACTTAAAATCCTGCATTATTTTCCGGACAACCCAATAGTTATTAAACATCTAATTAATAACAAATATATTACTATGTCAGTTGAAGACGAGCTTTTGATCTTGTTGTAGGAGTAGATCTCAAATAAATGATACGATTAAATGAGAAACGATTCGTATTAATTGAATTCCTTTCATCAAAATCGTAATATTCCCAAATCAGGTTTTATCTTTCCCGGCGAGTTTGATTTACATAACTAAATTAATAACCCACTTAGGGATTCGGGGAGATTGTTTGCACCTTAGCTTCTCCGTCTGAAAAACTCGGTTATTAAGAAAGTTTCAATTGCCTTTTTGCCTGTGATATACGGCCGATTGTAAAGAACCGGATGGTATTTACATTTCAAAAAACTTTCCCCAGGCTTTCGGTGATAAATCAAAATCGTACTTCTTGTTTCCGAAGATGAAACAAATGGGAAAGACTGCCTAAATAAAGGATATCCCATCGAAAGGACTTAAGCCGATATCCGTTTTCCACTTGTTTCGACAGAAGACTTAACTGCCGGTAATTGCTACTTCCTCCCTTTCACCGGTTAAATGTTTAAAAGGATCAAACAATACAGCTTTTAGTTAAGTTGCACACTTTAACCCCACCTAGTTTAAAACTAATTTGTAGTTGTATGAAACAAAAATATTCTCTTATGTTGACTATGAAAATTTTAGTGATAGTCTTTCTAATAAAAAGTTTTTTAATTTTAAAAATATATTATCGAGTTTCACTCTTGTTCCGTCAAAATTGTTGTTGCTTTAAAATTGTTCGTTTTAAGCACTGAAACAACTACATGTGCAACGAGATAGGGCTGAATAGAATGAATACGTTACTAATAAAAACGGAACCCCCCCGCCCCAGGAAATTATGTGGTATAGAGTCAAGGAATCATTCTTTGGTTTGGATTGAACACAATGCAGAGACACAAATCCAAAACAAATTATTAACTTTTGTTATTATAATTTTCAGAATATTTAGCTTTTTCTAATTTGCGTTGACTTTTAGAAGCACTAAGTTTGCCAAGGAGGAGGATAGTATAAATTCCACATATTTTGTTCATGCCGTTGGGCATATTGATCCGTTTGGAATGAACTTAATTAGAATTAGAATCACGAGTCTCTTAGGAGGCCTCTTGCCTCTCCCTGATGGATGGGGGGGTGTCACCCAGCTTGGTGCCTGAGCGACTCCGAGGGGCCTCGATGTGGCGGGCGCCATCGACTTCTTTGGTCATTTCGGCACCCTTAAGTTCCCTAAAACTAGTCATTCTCACATTCACTCATATAATAAATACATACATACATTCGTTTATACAAACCCAATCATACATGCATATCCTACGTCTAAAATCCGGGTCGGACGGTGTACTCGATGATCTGCCCCTACCCAGCCTGGCGGAGCGGCGGTGGAAAAGATGATAAGGTGCACGGCTGCCCAGCATACCACTTTTCGAATATAAACTTAATCTAAACTTTAACCTATGAAATAAATCCCCACTGTATACAACCCATTATCCCAATATCTTTCAGAAATTTAAAAAGTTTTCTGTAACTCCCTCCGAAAATTCTCCTATAGTCCGGCGGTTTTCCTTTTCAGCCCCTATACAGGGTCAAGCTGCGACCCCCCTCCAACACGTGCGACACCGTGAGTCTGTTATCCATGATGGGCACCTAGGTCGACTAGCGCAGACCAACTGTTACCCATGAGCCGCACGTGTGTGGCCGATCCGCAGGCGAGTCAGTACAAGGTTTTCCCTTCAGTAATCCCCTCCGGGCTACACCGGTTGACCGTCGGCCTACCGACGCTTCCACTTTTCAAATATCATATTTTCACTATTCTCTCAGCTTCGTCAGGCCGAATCGGAGTGATCTCATCATCATCACTGTGGGGAACGAGAGGCCCAGTCTTTGGGGCCGGCACGCGTGATGACCGCATATTTTAATTGGATTTTACCGACCGGTGAGTCCCGTGGCTCTCACGGCTCTCACCGCGCTGAGGGAGTCAGTGCATATGAGATCAGTTTCGTCCCAAATGCCCGACACTCAATAAACGTGATTAGCGAATAAATTATCTAGAAAAGGCCACATCATCTGAAAATTTTATACAAATTAGATGAATGGTATCGGAGATATAGATCTCTTAAATCAACCTTTACGTTTGCGCAGGCGATACCGTTGATAAGATGGGAATGGAATTCATAGGGACTTACCTAGAAAACAGCTCTGATAATTCCTCCAAATTTCATCAGGATTCGTGTAATGGTTTCAGAGATAAAGCTCTGTTCCGTATTTTACGTCTACGCATACACAGGCCAATCAGTTGGTCCGATTGAAATGCAATTCATGGGAGACTATCTAGAAACCAACCCGCGCAATATGTGAAAATTTCATAGGTATTGTCATAGTTTCCATTTTGCCGGTTACACAGAGTTTAATGGATTCGTTCAAAAACGTTTGAAACAAGAAAAGCGAGTGGAAATTTTGATTTTAGAGGGGAACAATTTTTTCATCTTCCTGCATGAATTCAACGGTACTACATTGTACGGTACCCACTTTCGGTTGTTCGGAAGCAATGAACTGAATTCACAGACCTCTTTAATTCGGGAAGCTAATCATTCTTACGATTGTGATGATGATGGTTGATACTATGAAGTAGGGGTTTTCTATATACGGACGGATCAAAGCAGGGCAATCTGGTGGGCGCTGCATTTTTTGATCCCTGCAATATTTTCGCCGTACAAATTAAACTGAATGGGGTCGCCTCCATTTTTACTGCCGAAGCATTAGCAATCTTGGAAACCTTAAAATATGCTCAGACTATGAACCCCTCCGACTTAATTATATTCTCTGACAGCCAAGGTGTGGTTCATTCCTTTCACAGTATCCTTAAAGCCTATCACTTCATCCTCACACAGATTTTCAATTTAATATGTCAGTTAAAAACCTCCAACACTAACCATATAATCTGAGTATAAGGACATAACTACCATGTTCACAACGATGAAGCCGATAGACTGGCTAAAGAGGCCTTTTGGGTAGAGATATTAGATCTCATCTGTATAGAGATATTGGCAAAGGGAGTTTAGCTTCACAAGTAATGCCAAGGTTTACAAATCAATTCAAACCCATATCCCTCCCTTCCCGTGGTTCCGTTCTATGAACTATCCCCGACAATCCCTTACTTCCATAATCCGTCTCCGACTAAATCATAATAGTCTGTCTGTCCACCTTTATAAAATCAATATCCTTAATTCCCCTTACTGCTCCTGCAAGAACTTAGTAGTAGCCAATGCCAACCAAGTCCTTCTTGAGTGCACTTTAACCGCCTCAGGCAGAGAAGCATTTTACAGATCTCTAATTAGTGCCGGCATACCTCTTCCCATCGCGGTGTCCAATCTGCTATGCTACTCCCACAGATCTGATTTAACTGAACCCTTAATTAAATACACCTATCGCAACAAAATCATAATATAACAACCTTAAAAAAAGAGAATCCTTTTCTTAAATAAAATTATCCGTAATTCCAACCATGGGCTAATATGGTTAACATAAGGCCATATATTAGCTTTCCTTAAAGGAAAGTTATTAATAAGATAAAAAAGTAGGGGTTTTGTTTCCCAAGCTCTACTTTTTGGCTTATTATGATATCCTAGTTCGGTAGTTGTAGTAAAGGGTAATCGAATCAATCCATCTGATAATTACAATGCGTCTGTCGCCTGTCGTAGATGCGGTAACCTGGTTTTCTTGTATCTCAGGTTGTCTCCATTGAGCGGTTGCGTCGCATTCGTCGATGACGGTTTTAATAAATGGTATAAATGGTTCAAAATTTCAACAGCTTGAAGAAGACTGAAGTATAATTGACACCAATGAGATCGGACCAAATTATAAAGTTTTCTAAGAAATTACCACGTATTTTTTATGAATAAACGGTACTTGCGAGTGGCAAATTATCGGGATTGCTCTGTATTACAACATTCTTAAAACCCGTTTAATCCTCGGTCGTTCGTGACCTTGTATGACAACAACGGTCTAATTCATTCAAATCTGAATTTGTACGGATATTCGTTTAATCATTGCAAATATTTTTCAAGATGAGAATCCCGACTAGCCATTAGGATTTAAATTAATAATAATTTAAAAATCACAGTTAACAAAGTGTTATGTCTTAGACTCTATGCATCCATTACGACAAGCATTATTTTATCTTCTTTATTATAAAAGTGTGCTGATTGGTGACAGTTAGTCCATGATTATTCGAAAATAGTGAGATGCGATCTGTTGTCACATAGGGTTCAGAAAAACATTTTCTTTTTCGTGCCAACGTTTCGAGCTTTATTGAGACCATCTTCAGGGACTTTCATTTCCATATAAAATCAGAGAGTGAGTGACAGATCGAAGCCCAGGTCGAAAAAATAATCGTAATAAATAAAACACCTGAAAAAGATGTACAAATTCGCTGAGGGCCGGCCTTGCCATCATCTGTTTGTCTGCCCCTAAAAGTCCCACATGATTATTGTTTGCTATGGAAATATATTAAAAAAAAGCCTTTATTTTTTATGCCACATAATTTTTTTAACTTGATATATAAATTTTTCTAGGTTTTTGAGATGTTAAATATGTCCATCCCATTTCCTTTTTTGAACCCACTCGCAACAGTTGGATTATCAAAATATTTTTAAAAGAGTAAAGCGCTCAAAACAGGGCTAAAATAGAAGATAAATGTTTCATGAAAACTCTTCCCAATATATATAAAATTTATAATAGTTTAATTGTAACCCACTTCCTTTTCCACCGTTTGACATAAACATAAAACCGCAATCAATATCTCAATGGCACTCTCAACACGACACGCAAGAATGGCACAATTATCTAGGAAAAACACTTTGAGTGTGCAAAGATACTTTGATTGAATTGCCAAAATATTTTTCGCATTTCATAAATTCACTTTTTTCCACATCCTACATGTATTTGTTAAATTTAAATAATCCTACATGTATTTGTTAAATTTAAATAATCCTACATGTATTTGTTAAATTTAAATAACGTTTGTAAATCCCAGGCCCTGAAGATTATATCAATAAAGATCGAAACGTTGGCACGATAAAGAAAATGATTTTCTGAAGCCTACATCACATCAGACGGCATCTGACGATTTCTGAATAGTTATCGACTAACGGTCACCAATCACCACACAGATATCTATAATAGTCAAATGAAATGCAAAAAGAAAAAATATAGTAATTTCATAGACATATATAAAAAATGAAATGTAAAAATATAAACAAAAAGTAATGAAGTCGTGATGATAAGATCGGTACCTACAATTAATTTTAATTCTGTTTTTTGTAATAACGATTCGTTACCTAGAACTTGACGAGAGTACATCCTTAAATTAGGTTAAAACTTGTTCTTGCAACTTCCAATAAAATTTTATTATAAATGAATCCGCAGTTGAAGTTATTTAACTTATATCATTATGAAAAACACGATGTAAATAAAACTATTTTTTAGGGGATATACAAAGATAATTAACACTGAAGAGACTCCTCATATAAAAATGTCTTTCAATCCTGACTTCTTACCCCACCCTTTCAAAATCCAGCGTACATATTCCAGCGTTGTACGAGTTCCTTTTTTTCCCAACATCCTGCATAGTATGAGTTAATTACTTATTTAGTGGTAAATATTGTATAAAAAAATAAATCTCAAAAGTACTGATATATTAGACTATGCACAGTTTTGATTTATAAACTTGCACGTTTTTAGCGGAGAATGGACGGAAAAGAGACTGGGAAAATAAAAAGTAATATTAAACAAAGAACAAGGAAACTTCCAATAAAAACACGGGACAAATGTTGAACCAAATGGAATACTATTACTGGGCACGAAAACCAATTTTGAATAAAGAGTCACGATTTCAGCGAGAATAAACATGTACTTCGTTTTTTGAATTATACTTTAATGTATTCCATTCCCGCAACAAAACTATTGTAATAATGTCGGGGTAGTAATGCTACAAACAAAAAAAGGAATTTACGAATTATAAGAATTAAATATTACTTACATTTAGAAATTTTGTACATAATCTTAATTTTATTAACACCGCGATTGCCTACTGGCTATACACGGCTGTAATAAGACCCAGAATAACCTAAGGATCATTAATCTGGTGGAACAAAGCTCAACAAAAAGTAGCTACCCGTACACTAGGTACCTTACAAAGACTAGCAAACCTATGTATCACAGGGGCGAGAAAACAACCCCTACAAACGCACTAGATACCCGGCTAAACCTACCTCCACTAGAAATATTCATACAGGGAGAGGCTAGGAAAAGATCATTCAGGCTCCAAAAACAATTAAATTGAAAAGGAACCAAACAATTCGGGCACACAACCATAATTAACAAAATCAGACACCCATTACTAGAGATGGGGACTGACTACATGGTCCCGGAAACAATCTCCACGACCTCCTACAAAATCTCAACAGACTACGAAGGAGAAGAAGAACACAGGAGAACATCGGACACAATGATATGGTATACGGATGGCTCCAAAACAACTGAAGGAACCGGATCAGGTGTTTTCTGTACAAGCTCAAAATATGAGCAATCAAACTCACTAGGGAAGTACACCTCGGCCTTTCAAGCAGAAATACATGCTATCAATGTTTGTGCCCTGGAAAATCTTAAAAGAGGTTACACAGACAAAAAAATCCTCATAAGATCAGACAGCCAAGCAGCTATCAAAGCACTGGCATGTACATGAATCACATCAAAATTAGTCAGTGAATGCATACAAAATCTCCAAAACCTGGGAAAGCACAACAAGGTAACGGTATCCTGGGTGCCAGGGCACAGGGGAATTTTGGATAATGAAGAAGCAGACAGACTGGCCAGAGGAGGATCCGCAAGACCATACATAGGCTCCGAGCCTATCCTTGGGATATCCAAAACAAACGTAGAATCCTCCATCGCAGAATGGATCCAAATAAAACAAAGAGAAAAATGGATAAACTCTAGCAGTGCTAGACACAGTAAACTCATGATAAAACACCCCTCATCAAAACTGGCAAAAACACTGCTACAATTGGAGAGAGCAAATCTCAGAGGAGTGGTAGGGCTACTAACCGGCCACTGGCACTTGAGAAAACATCTACAAAACATGGGCATATATAATAGTGATCCAATTTGCAGACTATGTAATAAGGAGGAGGAAACAGCCACTCATATCATCTTTGAATGCGGAGCAACGGCTCAAAGGAGATTCAATCTGACGCACAAAAATGACTCAGAGAACCACATTGAAGCAATTGACAGTCAATAACTTGATACTCCTGAGAAAAAGGATCGAGTCTATTGACTAAACTAAAGAACTAGGAAGGTACAATAAGCCAGAAGGCTGCAGTGCCTGGGGCACACAAACTCCACCTCCTAGTACCTTTGCCACCATTCACCATTCACCAACACAGCGATTTTTCTAAATTCTGATGGTTTTGCGGTGTTTTTGAAAAAACCAAAAACGTTTGTAAGCATCTCAGGTTCGAATGCAGAGCCGCTGGATTCGAACCCACAACCAATAATGTTACAGTGATGAGCGCCGTGGAAATGTGTAACCATTTCGGCCACCGACGCCCCCGATTTAAATTATTGGTATTGTACTAAGTGTGCTTTTTTACTTTTATTTTGCGATTCGACATGTTAAGCCAGGTTTTTTGTATCGAATTTTTCGGTCAATTAATTTAAGTTTTAAAGTAACAAAAATCTCGATTTTTGTTTAGTCACATTGAAAACCGCGCATTGATCAATGTGGTCTTACATAAATATATGCTTTCTGCGGAAAAGTATTCTATTCATAAGCTCGTTTTATCGAATATGGGTGGGGTTGTTCAAAAACATTTAACTTTGCAATAGATGTATTTTGCCTTACGCCCGCATCCATCAAACGTTATTTCCCTTCAGCCTTTTTAGTAGTATTTTTTTCGGCGGGGGGGGGGCACCGTTTTGAAAGTACAAAGAAAAGTTTCGCCTCTATCGCCCGTTTCAATTCCCGGGAGTTTGTGATAAGTTTTCCCGTAGCGGGACGCCTCTCGGCGGAATCGGTAATTCCCCAAATAGCCTGCCCAACTGGATCTAGGAGTTCCGATGGCCGGTTGAGAAAAATAGCCCCGTCGGCCCATAGAATAGAGGTGAAATGGGAATTGGCATGGGAAACATTGCGGTATTCATTTGGAAAACTTCGTCCCGAATATTTTGCACCAGTGCAGCATTCTCGTTAGAAAGAAACAAGTGAAAAGTTGACTATACATGGCGAAACAATAACATATTTTTATACATGTTTCTAATGATAAATGCGATCTTGGACACTTGATATTATGCACTCTACACCTATATTACTTGAATTAATTTATTGCTTCAGTTTTCATTATATGTCTTGTATTTATGTTCTACCCTCTCCCCAGAATTCTCCTCATCTTTCTCACGAATTTTTTCTTTCTCTTTATTTATCATTCTCACTATTTTTCCCTCTGTTTCCATTTTTCTCTCTCTTTATATCCAGCTATTATTCGTTGTTAGTTATTAATTCATTACTTTCGTGGTCCGCTTGACCAATTAATACATGATAATTAAATAAGGTTTTTAGTTGAGATGAAAAAAAGTTAATGGCACGTGAGGGATTCGAACCAACGACCTACGGCTAGATACGCCGCCGCTTTACCACTATCGGGACTTCCATCGACTCGGACATCAACTTCCCATCTCAACCCGACCCTATGAGTTTTCCCTCCTTTTGCTATATTTCAAACGTCATGTAATTGGTTTGTATTCTCGACGAAAATTGAAATGGCGACGGAGAGCTTTAGTGAAGTGTTAATTTTTTACTTGCTAGTTATAAAGATCTGAATAATATACCATTGTCAATTGCACTTGTACAAAAATAAACAAAACTCTACTCTTTAATCTATCAAAAAGACTCAAAAAACTGAAGAGAGCAGCGGCGTATTTAGGCGAAGGTCTGGGGTTCGAATGCTGCTCGTGGCACTAAATTTTTCATTTCAAAAAATATCTTATATAAAGTTTAATAAATTGAAGGAAGTTATTTGGTCAATTAGACCACGAAATATATAGTGTATAGAACTTTTCTTTTTCTTTAGTGCTTTGTTAATTATGTTATTTCCCGATTACCGAATCTCACTTTTTGTCTGTATTTCTGTCTCACTCTCTCTCTCTCTCTCTCTCTCTTTCTCTCCCTCTGTCTCACTTTCTATTTGTATTACTATTCTGACTTTGTCTCTCTTCCCCTGCCTGTCTATTTTATTTACATTTTTGTTTAACGCATGTTGATCTTATTGGTTTTATCAAGAAAACATATTTATTTCCCACAAAGATCAAAATTAGGTTGAAGCCAATAAATCTTTAAAACTTGCCTATTCCGGGTAATCTTCATATTTTGAAACGAGGCCCGGCCGCGAATACTGATAACAGCCCCAAAGGCTCCTTAAGATGTTTACTTACAATAAACCGGCCTGCATGCTCGCCACGTCTTCCTTATCATTCATAAGGTTGTTAGCTGCATACATATTTTATCTGGCGACAGAAATAAATTGAAAATATTTCCAGGTATCCCAGAACGCAAAAGGCCACTTGGGTTTACACAACCGGGATATCTAGAAAAAAGCGTTATTTGTCAATCAATTTAGGGCTGTGTTTTAAGCTGGCTTAGGTTAAAACGACTAATGCGGTGAAGAGAAGCTTTATGGACTTTAAAACGATTTTGTACAAATCCTTTTTCAACCGACTTACATTTACAGGATCTATCTGAGGCTTACTCTGCAGTCAAACAAGTGACGCTTAGTCTAAGTCGTATTTAACTACACAAACTAATCCAACGAAGTCTAAAATCCGGAGATAACAAAAACTTTAGTTTTACACATTTTTTGAAAAATAAAAGACGGATTGACTTAGGTATAATTCAAAAAGAGCAAGCTCAGTGGTTTTAATGCTGAAGCAAAACGATTACTAAATACGTAAAATATACACTAAAAACCCATTTAAAAAAATACGAAGATTCTGAATATTTGGGGTGGGGGGTAAAATTAGCGAGGTCAAATGAGACAGAGGGGGAGAGGGATAGATAGATAACTTTTGATTTTTCCTTTTGGAAGATCGGGTAGTAAGTCATCTAAAAAAAAAATCAATCCATGACGATCGGATTTATTTTAATCCTTCCTCAGGTCAGTTAACGCTTATACATAGAACAAATATTTCTCAAATTTTTAGATCAACATGGTTATAATTTTTTTTCACTACTTTCAGCCAATAATATTTTGTAACAGTTTATTTAAAAAGAGAGCTAGTGTGGTACATATTTAAATTTTTCAGACTCCGAACAAACCTTTTAATATTTCGAAACTGAGGTAGATAAATTTAACCTATACATAGATAGATAGATAGATAGATAGAAACCTAATTATATATATATATATATATATATATATAAATGGATAGATAGATAGAGAGATTGAAACAAGGAGAGTGAGAGAGGGTGAAACAGAGAGAGTGAGTGAGTGAGTGAGAGAGAGAGAGAGAGAGAGAGAGAGAGAGAGAGGGAGGGAAATGAGTATATGAGTATATATTCAGAAAGGAAAATAAATTACAACAGCAGTTGAATATAGATTTAATAATCATAGTTACAAAATGATATAAATTTATACATTTGTAACTAAATACATTTCATAATTTTTGAACTAAATTGTGTACATTATACATTTACGACTAAATATTTTAAAAACCCCTATAATGTTTATGCTTATAAACTATTTCTAATAGCTTTTAAATATTATTACATTTTTTAAAAAAAATTAGTCTGTCCTTAATTATTAGAGTTTAATTGTACACCTTTACTTTGTAGAATGGACTAATTTTCAACTTGTTGTTGTTGAAGAGACGAGAGGGAGGTTTAGGAATGCTTGTCAACTCGTGCTGTTGGAGATTTAGTGAGCAGTGGATTTTATTTCATACAAGAGGTTAATTAGCATAAATACCTGTTTAAGATGAAAAGAAAATTTTTCTCTGCTTTGGAAATATAAAAATATTCTCTGAGCTGAATGTTTATTTGAAATAAAGAAAACATTGCTTTGAATCATATTATGAAATATATAATTTCTTTTAAACCCCTTAGCACAAGTGGTCAACATTCCTCCTGCTATTTGAAAATAATTTATTAATTTATTTTCTCTTTATACTGATAATTAAAAAAGTATTACTGCTTATTCACGGTTTTCGTGATACGCTCGACCAATTAATATATCACAATTAATTACGGTTTTTAAATGATTGAGAAAATTTAGAAAGGTGAGGTTGAGATTAGGAGTTGATGTCCGAATGGTCGAGGTCACGATAGCTCAGGTGGTAGAGCAGCTGCGTATCTAGCCGAAGGTCGTGCGTTCGAATCTCTCTCGTGCCATTAGCTTTTTTTCATCTCAACTAAAAACTGTAATTAAATGTGGTATTACTGTTTGTTCTGTGTATCCTCCCTCACCATTTTTGTATATTCCTCCGTAAACTTTACAAATTCTAACCATACCTCATTAATCTTAAGGCTCGATATTGCTCACAATATATATATATTATATATATATATATGTATAT
>CM077106.1:2725119-2747891 GCA_039619505.1 Cimex hemipterus | reverse complement strand
ATATATATATATATATATATATATATATATATATATATATATTTTACGAGGGTTTGAAACAGCAGAGGTCATATAAACCCCTCAGAGTGCCGGTGTTTTTGAGAAAAGTCCATTTGTATGTATGTCGGGTACGAAGGTTGATTCGAACCCCGGATCTTTGCCTTACAGTGATGACCGCCGTGTCAAGGACGAAACCTTGCGTCCACCGACGCCCCCTATGTATGTTATTGTATGTATACATGTGTGTTTTATGCTGTGTAGCACGATAGTACTCCATCGTACTTAGAATATGGTCCAGTTTTTATTTTTGAAAATTATATGTATGTAATGTATAATATGCGATTCTAAAGTCGACTGATTTATATTTTTGAAAGCTTTCTAAAATTTGTTGGTGGACAATCATTCTGTAGGCGGCGAACGTTGCAATTATTACACCACCCGCTTTCGAAAAAAGTAAATAGTGTGAAGAATAAAAGCTAAATAGAACGTGAGGTATTGTACCAAGAATGCTTCCGTGGTCCACCTCTGCCATAATCTTTTCGTTTCTAAATATTTAGTTAATTTAGTATTCATTTTATTAGTACGTTTATATAGAAGATCAAGAGCAAGGCAAATTGGGAAGAAGGAAAAAGATCAGCTTTTTGGTACAGCTGTCGAGAAAAAGTATTACAAAAAGCTTCTTCCTTGGGCTTTGAACATACTTCCAAACAAATACTTAAAGGTTTAAACTTGTTATTTGATTACTTTAGTCGACCTTTTCCTTACAGTCAGTCGCCGTGACAACGCCTTTACCGTTGCTACCACCGACGCCCCTAAACCGCGACGATTATTTGCCCATTGTGCAATCTCATTACCATCCAGAGCTTTTCGTTAAGATTAAAGCTTTTCATCATATCCTAAAGCGGCGGACATAGGCTCATTTCTAGTTCTCCCAGGAGTAGACAATTCAGCCTACATAAAATTTCATACCTGTTGGGGTGAAGGGCAGATCTTAATTGACCCACAAACCTCCATACTCGTTTCAAGGGGTTCAATTAATTTTTGTTGTGTTTTTGTTTTCTTCTTTATATAGAAGGCAAATATTTATTATATTTATGAGGGATTTGGGGAAAAAGAAAGGGGTGATTGATAATACTATAAAATTAAAAAACTGAATATTTACAATTTTTTTCACAAAAAAAGGTAAATAAAGAAATTTTCCTTACTAATCCAAAATAATTGATATTCAAATCTACTGGCCAGGGTTTTACGAAAAAATTAAATTAAAATAAAAGACGAAATGAAAAGGTACTTGGTGGGTTGAAGACTCGCTTCTCGAAACAACCCAATAAGCGGTGTTGACCTAAAGGTTGCTGCTGGGTTTCACGTCGACGAAGGTGACTGTAGTGCCGGATGACGGTACAGTGACGTCCGTGAGGTCGGTGTGGTGACGACAAGGTGTTGATTCGAAGAAATCGATGTCGAGAGTCCAGAGAAAATCGATATTACGTTCGATTATCGATTTAGTAAATAGTAAAATTTTTGTTTTAATTCAGAACCGTGGACTATATTTCCCTGTCATCATCAATATACGAAAACATGTTGTCTTTACATAAAATCTATTGCGTAGAGATTAGTGACCGTTATTAGATAATTATTCAGATATCGTGAGATGCGGTCTAGTGTGATCTAGGTTTCAGAAAAACATTTTCTTTATCGTGCCCACGTTTCGATCTTTCATTGAGATCATCTTCCGGTCCTGGGATTTACAAACATAGTTTACATTTACAAAAAACATATAGGGTGTGGAAAAGTGAATTTATACAATGCAAAATATATTTTATATTCCATCAAAGTATTTCTACTCCCTCAAAGTGTTTCTCACAGAAGACTTGCAGAAGAAATGCAATTATACTTTATATTTAATTTAAGAATCCAAAATACCTCAAAGAAGGACTTACACAATTGAGTTGGGAAAAGAAAAAAAATATCGATCGTAAACAATTAAATATACATTTGCCACTGATGCCGGATTCAGCAGGCAGTAATACAGCATGCCCACGGGTCACTTCCCTGGAAATTCGTATTATCATCATATGACAAAAGTAAAAAGGAATAGAAACTTTCCTCTAGAAAGGTGGATTATTGGAAAATGTAGTTTTTAACTTGACCTATTATGCCATTTTATATAGGAAATATTAATAATTTGCAACTTTACAGTTTAAATATATTAAAATCATCGTGAAAAAGAATGTAATCATCGAAGAATCTATAAATTTTAAAAAAAGTTATGAAGCTTAATCAACGACTATCCTTTTACAAACGCTTGACCTTTATCAGACAAAAATGAGTCCCCTTTTATCACCCGCATTTAATTAATTTAATTTTGTTCAGTGTAACTTTGAAACTGTATACACGTATATAATTTTAATTGTGAGACAATTTGAAGACTCGCCAAAAAAATGATATTTAATTCAATTTTATAGCTTGACTCATAAAAGCTCTGCCGAGCCGTAAACCATTTCTGAAGTTTTCATGTAAAAAGTTTTGTTGGCAACGGCCCATTAATTTTTTGTTATGACCATTTTCTCACGTTTTGTGCTTGATTTTCTTTAACGATATTCTTCTTGTAATTATAATTAAACTGTATGGCCACGGGACACTTGTATCTCAAAATAAACGGGAACTACTAAAGCGGGAACACCAATTTTATCGAAATTTTTTTAATAAAACTAACATTTTCATGTTCATGACTGTGGGCTTTAGGACCCGAAATAATATTAAAATAATTTACAGGACCTATACGACTTTAATAGTATAGAAAGAGAAAAATCTAATAAATGAGGAAACACTACGGTTTAATTTTTTTTTACTTCTCTCACTATTTCCTTAGTTTAAACTTTAAGAAACCGTGTCATATAATATATTGTATGTAAAAGTTATTTCTACAAAACAAGCCAAATTTGAAATTTAAAAACAATTGCTATCAGACAATTGATCAAAAAAATTGCAACCATAGCTTGGACAGGAATATGGCCAGTTTTTCTCCCATGTGGACACGGACAGGAAACAAAACATTCGAGCTACCTTTAAATTTATTTGAGGAGCGCGTCACACTGAACTGGTCGCGTAAAATAAAAGTGAATGCTGATTGCCCTAACTTTATTAGCATGTATATAATTATCAATAAGAACTTTTTTATACTGAGTGGGACTTTCGGCAGGTTTTACCAGCCGTACAAAAAAGAGGTAGGTGACAAATTTATAAATCATGCTTACATTTTTTATATCCAATATCTTCCAGCAATGGTCCAAGTGTATTGGATTCCCAGATCTCGAAAATATTATCAGAAAAAAAGACTTGAAGTACCCCAGGAAATGTTATGCCGTAATTTAATTGAAGATCCATTTGAGAAAGAAATGAGTAACATAATGAATAACAAGAGCGGGTATTCAGGACAGTTGTGTTAACTCGAATATTGAAATGTCCATTAAGATCGTGAACACCCACTTCTTTTCTTAACATGTTAAATGTTAATTTTTCAACAATGCTGCGTATGGCCACTGGTATAACCAAAAATAAAGCCAGAACAGTAGAAGAGGTTTGTCGTGGCTTTGTTTCTTCTTAAATTGTAAGATGCCAGAAGTTGACAAAAAAAAATTAATCAACTTTATCATTCGAAATGCTATCTTATAACTTCACATATGAAAAGCTTCAATTGCCGACATAACCTAACTTGTATCGTAACATCTAAAATCCTGCAACTATATAGCATAGTGGATGTCTCTAATATGAATGAGAGTATTTCAGAGGTCAGAAATTAACAAAAGAAATGTTTTGGGCTGATTTAATTAATGCGTTTTTAAGAATAAAGTATATTTAAACTCAAAACAGCTGTTAAATTCATGGCTGCCATGTTGGTTATCAGCGCCTTAACGGCTAACAATGTGACGACATCTTTGATTTAGCATCTAACATTGGCCCTGGCCTGTTAGATCGAGCAATGTTGACTAGCCATTTCTTACAAGTCTACGTCATCATCCCGATCTAACAGGAGCTAATAGAGTTATTATAGTGGTTTCAGTGCTTTTAAAGCCAAAAAGGAAGGTACATTAGTTTCTTGCAACCTAGAAAACTTTTGAATACAAATTTTTTGGTAATCGAAAGATAAAACCTGGATACTGGAATATCTGATGGACAGTCAACGCGCTGTCATTCGTTTATGGGCAATACTTCGTTTTAAATGGCATGAATAATTGCCAGATAGGGAAAAGCGCGTGAAAAAATATCAGGGTGATCGGAGATGATGAATGTGCTATTGAACTAGCACCATGAGACACAATTTCCAACGTAGTTATAACCACAATTGTATAAACCTCGAACAGTTAGATGTTTTAATTTTGAAATATAAGCTGTTACTTATTAGTTTTTACAGTGAAACATATATTTAAGCAAATATTTTTTCATAATTAACAAATGGGTTTGTAGTGATAGAAGGATTTATGCGAATTTTTCTGGAATATATCGACTGGCTTTAAAGACATAAGGATGTAGATTGTTATGTGTGATTTCATTCAAAATGTTAAAACGTCAAGAATTTTTCGAAGAATTTTTGGTTGTAACTGAAAAATAAATATATTTATTAAAGAAGGGAAATGATAACAAAGAAAAAAATAGATGTAATCGTCAATAATAATACTGCGCAGTTTGATCATATTAACGCACCTAGGCTCTTTATAGGGTGAAATATATACTGCGCCTTAGCAGTCTGCCACAAAAGAGAAACATCTTAAAATGGATCCTTAATGAGTCCAACGCTTGGTATACCACACGTCTCAGACAAGCGAAAAGGTTCATAGAAGGACCATCCGAAAAACTTACAAATGAATTGCTGGAAGGCACACGCAACCAAATCAGGATTCTGTTTGGACGGGATGGCTTCGTATACTCGGTCATCCTAAGAAGGGCAGTGAGGATCTTTAACGACGCACCTAGGCTATTCGGCCTTATCGGATGTTTTGATTCTCAATATAATAGCTGACGCACCTCCGCATACGTCAGAATGGTATTACTGCCGCAGCATTGGTGTAGAAGCTACTAAGCCCCGAAGACCCTAGAAAACCTCGCTCCCCGCTTGTACATTACGAGTGGTCGGGTCTGCATTGGGCATCGAACCGTATGCCGTACGCAAAGGGCTATCTAAGCCGAAAAACATCAGCCTGGCCTCCTGCGCACTCCCTAGATAGAGGAGGCCACCCTACCTCTCGAGTAGTGGAGCTAGAGCAAGCTTAAACTACCGGATCCTCTCCGGCCGCGGTTTTGTTGAAAGTCTGACGGGGCACTACGACATAAAAAATCACATGCACCGGATATGAGTACAGAACGAAAAGCAGTGTGCATATACTGCCAGGAAGAGGAGGAGACCGCAGAACACATTTTAGGTTTTTGTGAAGGTCTAATGTGCAGGTTCTTGAATCTAGGACAACAAAAACCACAAGCAAGATCCTACACCAAGGAACCGCTGGCAAAGCTGTGGAAGCTGGTCAACAACGTGAAGCTGGTAAGTAAGTTACCGTTAACAGAGGAGCACAAGAAATCAATTTAAGTCGAGGTGCTGTAGGCCCGTGGGTTGCCCATCTTATGCCTATCCCCAATCACTACCAGTAAAACATTTATATTACAAGAAAGAGAGGTTTTAGTTCCAGAATAATGTGTAGCCTGTTATCAGTAATACAAAAACTTTTAAAGCACAATAATGTTTAAAATAAAAATTGATAAGTAGCATGAAAGAGATAAACGTTCACGGATTCGTACTGTATAGAATAGAACGCAACAAGCAGTTGGTTTAAATAATATCCTTAATTATGAGTGAATGTGTTTATTAGCGCGAAAGTTGAATCCATTTGGGTTTGTTTGTAATGGAAACGGTCACAGATAATCCAAAGTAGAATAGGTTATTTAGCCGTGTATATATTTGTAAAATTATGATGTCAGTAGTGTCTACACGGTTGTGTGAATGTATGTATTTGCGTGGGTCTGTGCGATCAAGTTTGGTGCGAAATTTCGAAATACGACAAATGTGTCAAACCAATTGAGACATCAGAGTGTGAACACCTTGCCCTACTTTCAGCCCTAGGTTTAGATTGTACATAATTTTAGCGTGGTTGTAAGTGTAAGTACTCAGCAGTATAGCAAGGCCAAACTTAGATTTGGTTATTGTCTAAGTAGCATTAAAGTTTAGTTTAATTGATTTTGGAACACGTGTGAAAGTGCAAGAGGTCAAAGAAAAAAGTGATAACAAATTACGAAATACCAAAACGTTAGCCAGACAGAAAAAATAAAAAATAAAACAAAAAACGCAGTGAAAATAAAATATAAGGTAGTAGTACATTGTTATACAAAATACGCAGTTATTATCAGTCATTTGTTATTTTTAAGGGATGGTTTAAGATGTTTTGATAGCTTTGAGAAAAAATTTTTTTAACAATGAAGCAAGGAAACAATTTTTTTCTCGAATAAGAGTTACATTTCCCAGTTGTTTGTTACTATTAAACCGGATTTACGAATGAAAAGTATTATGAAGACTGTTTTTCAAGGATATAAATATTTATTTCTCAGACAGAAAATGCGATCATCAAACTTTGAACAATGTTATTCCTGTATCATAAAACTCTCCTCAAAGTCGTCACCATTTTTAGTAATTAGGCTGGCTATAGGTCGCTTTATTCTCATGTTTACTTCCGTTTTCATTTTTAGGTTTGCTTGCCAAATGAACAAAAAAAACCATGGAGTTGTATTTGGGTCGTGCCGATGGAAGCACAGAGGTCCGTCAGTAGGTGAGTTAGAGCAAGGGCAGGAAAAGGGGGCAATTTTTCTAGGTCCTGAGTGGGAGGTTAAAGAATTCCACGACTCCAACCCCTTCGGCGCCGCCCTTTTGACGTTATTTGCGGAAATAAATGTCCAATCCTTTCTCACAGATAACTTTGGCCTCCTTTCCCCCTTACAAAACGGCCCTTTTTTTAACTATCTTCTGAATTTGTTGGACCCTCTGGAGGGATAAATTTTTATTATAAGTAAAAATTACTTCCTGTCAACAACTGTGGAGTGTTGAGTTTTCGCAACAACTGTTCATGGCCTGCAAATATGTTTGAGTTTCAGTTTAATTCAACATCCACAGACCGGTCGAAGAAACATTAGCCAGTGAAAGAATAAAATAATCTTCAATACAAAGTGGAGTTTAAAATTAAAGATCTGATTTCAATTTTTCATGCTGGCTCATGTCGAAATAGGCACACTAGCAATTAGATGTTGTTAAACATTAACTGACATTTGAATTTAATTATTCGTAAATTACAATTATAATAGTGATTGAACTTGTTATTGCAGAAATAATGCAATGAATTACTAACACAGTTGTTCATTCGAGCATCCCCATATTTATAATTTACTTCTTTCTAAGTTACTAAGTCTTACATGAGCCTGAAACAAGTGATATACAGCTTATTTAACAGTAAGACGACAACGACAGATTAACGTAGTGAATGTTTCATTCTTGGAGTAAGAAAATTAACAGATGAAAAGTAAGAAGACGTTTACTTGGTAATAAGACTGTTGAATAATTCAATCATTTTTGTCAAGTTTGCTTTTATTTCAAATTTACAAGCTGCGGGTGTGGGTTTCTATTTCCTTTTCAAAGCAAGAATTTGTAAGAAAAGAGGTTTTACAATGAAACGTCATTATGTACCGTAATTAAATCTAATCAAAATTTAAAACCCAGACCCAACGCTCACCAAGACTATAAAACTGCATTTAATTATTCAGAAATCGTGAGATGCGGTCTTCGTTTAATTGGGAACGACTGAGGTAAAAATTATCGGTACCCTTTGCGTTATGTTTATTTTAATTCATCATTTTGCAAACCATACTGTTACTTTTTTCTGTTATTGGTGAATGTATTAAGCGATCATGGAAAGGTCAGAGAAGAGTAGCATTCAGTGAATGTACATGTAGGAATATCTGGATGTGTATATTAAAAATAGAAATGGGCCGAGTATGCTTCCTATTACGGCTCTTATTCACACCAATTCAAGAAGTTCTCTCTCCCGGGCGCCTGCTCTACATACTCTGCAGAAACCTTTGCCTTAAGCAAAGCGTTGGACTACATACTGCTCTCAAAGGAGATTGTTAAAAGCTGCATTCTTTCGGACAGTAAAAGCGCGATAATTCAGTTAATAGATCTGCATAGCGACTCCAAATGCGACTACTTAATATCCGAAGTACTTAATAAAAATTTAGAACTGAAAATACTAAACGTCTAATAAATAGCAAATGGACTACGTTATGGCATGAGTCATATAGAAGTTGTACAGCGAGGCTATCGTACCAGACCATATTCCCTGATTTTAATTCTTTACCTTGGTTTACAGGAGGCACTGGGCCTAAGTCATTCTTCACAACTGTCTCTCGGTTAAGAAGCAATCACGGCATTTGTGGCTCTTCCCTTAATAAACTCATAAAAAGCCTAGACACTCCCAATTGCGCAAAATGCGATGCGTATAAAGACTTGAAACATATATTAATGTTCTGTGTTGAATTTGAGGAAGAAAGGTAAAAGTTAATGAAGTCCTTAGATAGACTTACTACTCTCGAACGGCCTTTCGGTTATGAAACGTTAATAGCAATGTCCGACGTCCAAATTCATAAAATAATATCTAATTTTTCAAAATGATTGACTTACAAATTTCATATAAAATTAAAATAACATCGTAGCAGTCTGAAACAGTAGGCTATCCAATCTAGAAGAACGCTAGATGTAGTATACAAAGCAAAAAAAAATTATTATTATTATTCAGATATCGTGAGATGCGGTCTGGTGTGATGTAGGTATCGGAAAAACATTTTCTTTATCGTGCCGACGTTTCGATCATTTGTTGAGATCATCGTCAGGGCCTGGGATTTACAACTATGTTTGCCCTGAAGATGATCGCAATAAAAGATCGAAACGTCGTCACGATAAAGAAAATGTTTTTCTGATACTTACTTCACACCAGACCGCATCTCACGATATCTGAATACTTTTAAATATATTTTTTTGCTGGCTCGTAGAGGCTAAGGCAACTGACTTGCAACGCGAATAAAGGTAAAAATAAAATCACCAACATCCCCGTGTTAATTTTTTATTGAGATTTTCGTCGTGTTGTTTGTCTTGCTTTACTTTTCCGTATGCCGCTGTATATATAATGTGTGTGTGAGAGAGAGAGAGAGAGAGAGAGAGAGAGAGAGAGTGTGTGTGTGTGTGTATGCGTGAAGGCGTTAGTTTAATAATAATGAAAATGGAAATTTCACCTTTTAGACAAGGGAATAAAAATATGCGATTAAAATGTATTTTGAGTTTTTTTAAAGATTCTCATATAAATTAATTAAAATAAGGCCTGAATTAGTGAATTTCTCTCTTCTCTTGTCTGCGGTGGCCTGGTGAAAGGCTCCGGGTTAATTGGGTTTGTAAGAAGCGTGTGGAAACTGCACGTACCTCCTGTAAAGGCTTTGTGTAAACCACATCTTGGAGAGAGAAGAGAGACAGAAGGTATAAAGAAAAGGCAGAGAGATAGAGAGAAATGGAGGAAGAGAGCGCTTAAGAGGTTGCGAGAGAGCCAGAAAGAGAAAGACCCGCCTAAACTAAAAATAAAGTTAGCCGAATTATTACCAAAGGGTCAAAATGTTTAAACTTTATCAGCTGGTTTCAGAAATTCGACATTTGAAACATAAAATTCACTTTGAGATGTGTGTATTCACTTTATTCTTTTCAATAATTGTGAAATATTAGGCAATGTTAAATATTTCAACTCAATTTTATTTAAACTTTATAAATTTAATAATTCAGCACCTTCTGTTGTAATAAAAATTGGCTTTTTACCTTGATTATCAAAGTATAATTTAATGCCAAATTAATTATCAATCTTAACTATGTTTAAATTAAAACTTAACATACGTTTTATAATGTTTTCTCTCCGTTTATTTTCAAGTGTTGAGGTTAAAATGAAATATTTAGAAAAATCAAATATAAACAAGAAATAATGGGTCGTAATTAAGCACTTTTGTGTAGAGCCTTTTCCTTTTAGGAAAGTTAGCCTATTAAATTAAACTAAGAAAAAATGTCTTTTTCTCAAAAGACTCGGATAATTTATATATTTTTTAAAGGCTGTTGTTGCGAGTGTTTCGGACGGGAAAAAAGGCTTGATTAAAGAACTTTTAAGATTCATGATAGCTTGTATTTATAATATACGAAAAAAGTTCTAATCATTTTGAGCACTTGAAAGATCCTACTCGTACGTAAGATAGTCCTTCGCAAGGTAATCCTCACCCGATTAGTTTTGAGCCTCATTTTGAGCCCAGACCCGCGCACTTGTCCACCATTTAAAGAAAATTTGATCGATTAGTCCCGCCCGCCATAAATGAAAATAAATACGGAGTCTGATGTGTGAACTGTATGAGAATTTTGGTCCGATTTGTATATGAAATCGGCTTGTTTCATTATATATAGTTTTTTGTATTATTTATTTTTATTACAATCTGTAATTTTTATTTATAATATGTAATTTGTGGATACATGAATTTATGAACAACTATCAATGTTATTCTCCATTTTCACTTTGTTTATGTTTTTTTACAGTTTACTCAGAAAGGAGGTCGCGGGGCCATTTCCTTTTAAGAGGCTTTATGGGGTTGTAGGTATGGGTTCTATTGGGCAAGACTGTTTAGATGGTGGGAGAGTTTTTTGTGAAACTTGGTAAGTTTTTCGGTAATAAATTTTTGAACATAAGTAGTTGTGGAGGATAGCATTTGATACATAATAATGAGCATTTACAATGAATCTGAGGATTAGATTGAAAGGATTGGAGTGGTTGGATATTGGAAGGTATAGTGGTTCCCCATAGTTTTCTTCCCTACGCCCAAATCGGTTATACTAGTTTTTCTAAACTGTAAGTTTGTTTTTGTCGATGTTTCTTTGGCGGTGTTGACATTTTAAATTGTTCATGTTTCAAAATATGTAGGGAAACCTCTTTTGACTTTTTCAGTCAATGGAATGAAATATTATGTCAATAAATTTAACCATAGTTTTTATGCATAAAGTAATGATACAAATTGATTTGTAATATTTTTGTAAACTTTTGTTGAGATAAAAAATTAGTGTCGCGAGCAGTACTCGAACCTACAACCTCCTGCTGTATACCTCACCTCTTGTCACGGTATCTCAACTGGTAAGAGCACCGGGGTCATGGGTTAGAGTACCGCTCGTGACACTAAATTTTTACCACAACCATACTTTAGATAAAAATTATAAACGGATTTATATAAAGTCGTTTTATTACCCTAAGAAAATTTGACTGGATTAATACCATAATTTGTGTCAAATCAATCTAGTCAGACAGAGAGGTTATAATGCAATATTTATTATAATTTTATAAAAGTAGCCTTTCGGTAATAAGTGCTGTTTGCGAATTAAATATGCCAAAAATGAAAATAATAACGATTACTGACTTGCACTTTATCACTTTGAAACTAATCAAAATTTTGGCAGATTTTGCAATGAAAAATTCTTATTTCCCTTTGCGACAATGTTGTAATATGAAAAGAAAAATAATTTTTGACAACAGCCTTTCTTACAACTGGAATGTTTTATAAATAATAACTGTTTCGAGGATTGACGTAATCTTCGGGGATCGGAAGTTACTCTTCCTGCCAGAATAATAGATGAAATGATGTAATTTATTTTCAAGTATTTTGATTCGTTTTATTTCATTCGCTATTTCTAAAAATTAAAGTCTTAGAAATTCCGTTTGGTTTATTCATAAACAACATTTTTAATTTTATTAGTATAGTACTATCATTTCAACAGGTTTGTCATTTATCATCAAACGATGAAGACGTTCTCAGCTTTTTTGGTGAAATAAAATGGGGCCCGTCTACCTCATTAATCGAACAATCACGTCTTTTGAAATGTAGAAATAAACGTCGGTTGAATTCTCTTCAATTTTCGCAAGGATTCAATTGAAATATAAAATCTAATTGGGAGTATCAGAGCAGTCGTAAGTATTAATGGTCATCGCCCTCTGCGCTTTAAACGGTAATTTCACGGTTTTTCCATTAGCTCACCTTTCTCCGTGTCTATCATATTTTGTCTGGTCACATTCATTCTCATAGAGAACTCGATATCTCTCAGGCTTTAACATTTTAATTAAACGTTACGGTTAAACATTTTCATTCACGCTACTAAATTTCTTTCCATTTTCAGGCAGCACACTCTCACTTAAGAATTCTCGATATTCCTCGGAGTGAGCGATATCCCTTTATACTCGCTCCTAATTTACATTCACCCCAACACATAAACACATAACATATACATTTAAAAACTCATTTAGCCCCGAGCATGGAAACAGCAATCAATGCCTGCTGACGTGCCATAATGCGAAAGTGTAGGGAAGCAGGAACACGGATAGCATCAGGTTAAAAAACAAATCAAAATGAGTTGGCCGAGTGTTATGAGAAACAACGTTTAGGACCTAGGTTTTAGTTGTTTGCGTTCGTTTTGTAAAACTTTTTATTGAACAAATATACTTTCAACAAAAAAAGAAAGAAGTATGGAAATGGCCCTTTTATATACTGTGTAAACTTTTACTGTGAATAAGTTTGTTAAGCAGTCGGCCGGGATTGACCGCACAATGTTTATCGACTGAAACTAATATGGTCTATGTAAATATATGTTGTATTTACTGCCCTACTGTTGCTCTGGATATTATTCAATTCTTTTGGGTAAATAATTGTTTAGAAATATTGCGGCACCTAATAATTTAGCGAAGTCATAAAATAATATTTATTCTGAAACGTATTGGTTAAAATTGTATCTATTTCGATACTGAATATACAGATTGGTTAACAAGTGTTTTTTTAGGGTTAACAAATTAATTTTTTCTTTCGTTATGAGTGATACTTACTCTTATTAAAAAGTGGCCATCGGGTGGTTCGGATACCTTGGAAGAAAGATGAATTTTAGGTTGAAATATGTTTTTGTTCTGAAAAATATAGAACAACAAAATTGATTCTCCAGACAAGTCTTCCGCCATTCTCATTAAAGCACCGCAGGTCCAATGCCTCCACAACTCTCATAGTTGGTTACATAGTTTAAATTTAAATGGTGCAAAGATGAAATGTATATTTATAAATAAAACACCCATCACAGACATAGAAATCAAAATAGATGATGTCACCTTAGAGGGAACAAAAGATAGCGTGCCTAAACTGTAGGCTGAAAAAACTATGGGATCACTCTTAAGAATTAAACGCATAGTAGATAAGGCGATGACGGTATTTTCTGAAAATGAAAAGTGTAGTTTAGTCACAAATCTGATCTGGGATTATAATGTTGGGTATAGTAAGGTAATGTCGGAAGTAAGAGTTTTGATGATTTCTCTTAGGACTTTCGATTAAAACAATCGGATGCACGAATGTTGGATGAGTTGGCAGAACTTCACCGTTTCACTCCGTATGTCCAAGATGGTTGCAATAAAGGATTTTACTAGGTAGTTGTAATTTTAACGGTCATGACGGATTTTGGTCCTAGAAGTCTTCATAGTTGTCCAAGTCTTATGTTATGTTGTCGCTTAAGTCTTGTGTGAGGGTTCCACATCTGCTGACTAGTATAGTCCTAAGTATTTGATTTAAATGTATGTAAGTATCTTTTTATAGTTGATCTATTTTAGGAGGACCACTGGGGTTTAAAATGTAGACGTACGCAATGTACATTTTTCTTCCTTCGGCATTGTATTCTCGTTTTGCACAAGTCTAGAAGCTCAAGGTGTACTCGAACGCTTGACGTAGTTTAGATAGTATTCGAGTTAGAGGACAAAATTGCGGAGTGGCTGGATGACGGCGTTGGGGTGTGCAAGAAATTTCCTGTCATATTAATATAAATGATAGGACCAAGAATGCTCCCTTGTGGGACTAATGGTCTGATTATCGGAACTCGTTCCCGCACCTCACACTGAATCAGCAGTCTGTTAGGTACGATTTCATGATAAGAAATGAAAAAAACGTGAGATATTTGCGGTATTGATCTGTAGAAGGATAAAAATAAACTAGACAGGATACATCACTAACCTGGATTTACTAAGAAGAACAAACAAAACAGCAAATATTTACTGTAAAACCTAAGAAACCTGGATATTTCCAACATATTCTACGTCGCCGGATAAATAAAAATTGCTTAAGATTATCTAAAACGAAAAATTAACGGGGCTGAGTTCTTTGTAGGAGAAGAATTTCTCAATTGAAAAAAGTTAGGTAATGGTTCAACTAAAGCTCTGACTCCTTCTTTAAAGCTACTGTTGACAAAGTGCGCATTGCGATCATAATGACCAAATTCCGTAAACGTATAGGACACACAAAGAAAAAGCGGAAAAATAAAAGAAAGAAAAGCCTGTTTGAACTCTAATTTTTATAAATAAATGAAAGAAAAAATTGAACAATTGAGCATTACAATTACACTACAATCATTTTTCGTTGACTATTTTTCTTTAAATTTATTATGATCATCAGTGATTTATATTGACAGCATATATTGTGGTGGTTTTCACATTATAACTTTTATAGATCAAGGACTGAATGATAGCGTGATGTAATTATATATAGATGTATACCTCACGCTATCTTTCTCGTTTCCGTTTATATAACTTTTGTTTAAGAAATGGTTCAATTGAATTAGTATCCGATTATATAAATTATTTAAATGATTTTAACGTGAATACTTGAAAAAAGTGGCATGAATATGCCGGAGAATAATTAAAAAACAACAAAGAATAAACAAAATTAAGTGTACACAATCCTTCTTTGTTCGTGTTGAATAAAAATGTCGCTTAATTATTACCTTAACCATTTTATAAATTAGATCACCGTTTATTTAAAAATTCTTTCTTGAAAATTCATTACACGATTATAACAATATTATACAGTGTAGTATCTTCATTTATTAAATATTCTTCGTGTTCAAAGGATCCGGCTAGGTATTAGAGTATGCCTGAGATTTATCTCGTGTTTCTAAAAACATTGTAGCGCTTGGTGTTATTACCAAATCTTCCCATCTTGTCCGAAGTCCACCCCCTTCACCATTTTTCTGGTTGGGTCGCCACGTCGTGACAATGTAAACTGTGGTCCAATTTCTACCGAGTTAATCACGTTACACGTCCCCTTTCCTTTCCGTTGAGACGTTTTAATTTTTCTGTATTTGTACTTTCCACTCATCTTCTTTTTTAATTGTCAAACACAACTTTTTTTTAAAATGATTTTCCATTTTTGTTCCAAAGTGATTTTTATCCCATTTGTTACAACTGTACATTTTCCAAAGTAACTCCTTTATATAAAATAAAATTTAGACTGATTAAAAAAAATTATGTAAAAATACTACACAGCTGTCAGTTAATTTAGTACGGGAGCAGTAGAGAATAAGTGAATAAATAACCTACCTGAGTTTTGATCGTCCTACGAGTTTTCTACTAGAAATCAGATTGGAGAATATTGTTTTGAGTGCACTGTTTATTTAGTTAATTAAGGTTTTTAGTTGGGGGCGTCGGTGGCCGCGAGGTTTCGTGTTTGACACGGCGCTCATCACTGTAAGGTCAAGGTCCCGGGTTCGAATCCAGCGGCCCTGCATTCGAACCCGACATACTTACGAATGGACTTTTTTTCAAAAACACCGGCACCCTGAGGGTTTATATGACCTCTGCTGTTGCGAACCCTCGTAAAAAAAAAAGAAAAAAAAAGTTTTTAGTCGATATAAAAATACGCTTCTACTCTACCACCCACTTTATGAATTTTCCCTTTCTTAAGGTTATAAAATTTAATTTTGTTTTACAGACACACACGCGCCCCCCCACACACACGTGGAATTTATTGACCGTTAATTAATGAATATTTGGCAATCGTGAGATGCGGTTTGGTAGGTTTAGAAAAACGTTTACTTTATCGTGGCAACGTTTCGATCTTTATTGATAACATCATCAGGACCTGGGATTTGCGCGACCCATCTACACTGAGTAAACTAACACATTGGGTGAGTACAAACACTTTGATAGATTCAATTGTAAAATTTCTTAATTGTTTAAATTCATTTTTGGCCAACTTACATGTTTTTGTAATAATTTAAAAAATGTTTGTAAATCCCAGGCACTGAAGATGATCTCAATAAAGATCGAAACGATATCGCCAAATAATTATAAATTACGTAATATATTGTTTTACACACCTAAATCGGTTTATAGTCTGACATACTCAGGAGATAATTATGTATATATACAGTGAAATTATTGTTATGTTTTATGTTCTGTATGATGCATGATAGTTTTAAAAATCTTAAACATTCAAACAAGATAAAAATATATTGCGTAAATTTTAACCAAATTATTTTTTTACTGACTACTGATTTTTATAAGCGTAAATTCCCATACTGACCATCTAGGTTTTATCCATCCAGAAGGCGTGGATGACTCCACTGGCTTCCATGAGCTGGGTCATTTCACCCCCTAATCAATTATTAAAACCAGAGCTTTCACTCTCTCACTGACTCAATGTGGGTATTCACGATCTTTGTGTTAACCTTGTTAACTTAGTTAGGGCGTGCTAGATCGACAAAAATGATAACTACTATGTCCCCGTGTTGAGTGGGGCACTCTCAACACGGCATCCAGTAATCTACACGGAAAACAAACACTTTGAGCCCTGGAGATGATCTCAATAAAGATCGAAACGTTGCCACGATAAAGAAAATGTTTTTATTAAACCTATGTCAAACCAGACCGTATCTCGCGACCTCCAAGTAAGTATTGTAAAATGGTTTGATACCCCGGGGGCATGAAGCTATAATTTGTCGTTTTAGAATATATAAAATAAATATTTTGTTTTAAAAATTCACATGCTCAATCAATCTATTGAGCATAAGGATGAGAGTCAATAAGCATTAGAAGCACGATCTGCTGAACTATAGAACTGACGATGTGGAGAAGGCCTTTATCGTCTTCCTAAACGCAAAGCTTCAGAATTTTCTTAACAAATATCAGCGAAGTTGTATCAAGCCACTTTGCTTGATAAATTACCAGCATGTAATGATTATCAAAAATATCATTCTTTTCATCGTATGTCACAATTATGTTCTCTATTTTGTTTAAACTATTGAGAAATATTAAATTATCGTTTTGATTAAATATTCTGGACTGAAAATGTTTGAAAGTAGCTGGGAATACAAAAATGAGCATACGAAAATATTTCACAATTAAGTTTTCAGCTCCATTGATCATTGGTTGACGACTTGAACGAGGCTTAAGCACGATATCTCGAGTCGAAACATTTAAACCTCTGAACAAACAGAACTGAAATGTGCTTCAATCTATATTTCCTAATATTATCTTTTTTTTATGAAACTGTCTCCGATGACAGATATTGTTTTTCTAACAGCGGTTTATCACATCACCTATTTTTTAAAAATGAAGGATTTTTCAAATAAAAATTTTAAAATTATATTTTATATTCACTAATTTCGTGGTCCGCTTGACCAATTCGAATCCGTGCAATTAAATTTTTTTCATCTCAACTAAAAATTTTAATTAATTGTATTAAATTTTAGTTTAAATTAAGAATGTGTAAAGGATTGTTGGTAAAATAGTAAGTAATATTGAAAAAAATTATTTATCCGTAAAGTCTTTTTTTCTTCTACTATTTTTATACAGCTACACTAGAAGGTAGTCAGCTTTGGTAGAACGCGGCTCTGACACTTTCCGTTCTCTAAGATGTCTATTAAAATAGAAGCCGGGGGCTTTCACAAAGGCCAAGTTTTGCCAGCGGACAAAAACAGCAATGAATATTTACAGGTCAAAGCGAGAGCACGACTTTGCCCATAATGGGTCGGAATTAGCAAAGTTCATCAAAAAGCCCCATTCTTCTTTTTACTTTTTGAAAGGCGGTCGTTTATTTCACCCGTTCATTCTCACTCAATTTCTTCAAAACGTCGGTTAAAAGAAATTATTTTGTTTAATTTTTGGCTTAGGAAAGTTGAACAATGGTTTAGCAAAAATTTTCGAATAGACTGATAAAATGTTAAATATTCAGTTAATGATAGGAAGTCATACTAACTGTAGTATTATCTATTTTTAAACGCTAACACAACAATAATTTTTTATTATTTTTTTATATAAAAGAATTACATCATAACGAAACAAATTGGGCACAAAATAATAATTTCTTTTCGGAAACAAGTGGCTTCTGAGCTGAAATTGGATTCTGTTCGACCCGTTCGCGCTATTGTGCTTTGTACAGAATTAAATGGGAAAATATCTTCCAACTTCCAAGAGATTATCCGGATATGATCCTTCTTCTATTCTTCCCTTCTCTAACCTTCTTTACTGACCTGAGCAAACTTATTAAGTTTTCATTTCATCGGTTCATTGATGATATCAGCAATATTATTGTCATTCTATAATAAACTTATTAATATTTTTGATTCGTTAAATCCTACCAAACGTATTTTCCAAATAATTATTTTTGTACATTTATACTGTAGTATGTAAGTTGATATTGATTTGATACAAAATGCTTTTTTTGATAAATCACTTTCAGTTGTAATGCTTTGTCGATACCACATCAACAAAATTCATTACAATAAACCATTGGACATTTACATATGTCAATACATGTTTATGTTACAGAATTCATTATCTTTCCAATAATTACAGGTTTATTTTTACCAGGATAAATCAAGTCATTTCCAAGCAAACAGGGCAATGACACTTCAACCCCAGTCAGACAGATCAATATTTGTCAATAACTGCCTTTATTACTACCAATTAAAATCAAATTATAAAAACATGCTACTCTACAAAACCCGTAAATTATTGATACCTGTCATAACCAGGACAATACGTCGAATACATATTTCATAAACGTTCATAATGCGCCGTTGTTAAGCTCTGTTTGTTAATAGTACACATTTATCATCGACACAAATTTGGTCAATACAGATACATTATTGTTTGATACAAGATGAAAACACAACCGAACCAGTCAATGTAACATAGGACTCGAGTAGTAATAAAAATCTCAATAGCGCTATGCATTAAGACTATCAATTCCAGAATAATAAAATGAAAGCAGTTATAAATAATCGATATAACATAAATTTTGTCACATTATACATGAGATATTAGTCAAATTAAAATGAACCAATTTTAGCCAGAACTAAAGTAAGACAAGTTTATATAAACTAAACATTATCGAATTGGACACTACTATTACAGTACAAAGGAATACCCTTTAACACATAAAATTATAAACATTGGATCTATATTGAAATAAATTCGCAAGATTGATGTGAACATATTTTTTCTTACATGATAATAAATAAAGGGAGGAAAATCTCTCTGACGAAAATTAAATTTTCGCAGCATATTTAACCAATACTGGATTTACATTGTCACATGGTAGGATATCTTTGATCTTTGTTGATCATTTTTATGCACAACAGTACTGTATGGAAAAACTCTCAATTTTGATTTAAAAAAAGAAACAGAAATAAACTTATTAAATTTAATGGAACTTGGCCTTGCGAATTAAGAAATTGAAAAAGATAATCAAAGCTTGGATGGAAAAATAGGATAAATTAGGTTACGAGTGAATGTTTGGAGTCAGAGTTTTATAGCACTCAGAAGAGATATAGCAAACCTAAAATAGAATGTTTGGACGTTAGGCCGTGAAATGACCTAGCCGTTAAAACGCCGTCAAAAATTAATAATAATAACAGTACTGTAAATTTAGGATTAATTAAGCGACTTATTCTTCCGCTGATGTTTCTTTTCACGGACAATATTTTTCGTGTTCTTTTAGACCAAAATTTAAGGATGTTTAAATTTTTTATACTCACACATACAAATCCTATTATTAAAGATTTACACAATTTCTGGCTGCAATACAAAATTTATTTTATTTGGAAATTTCAACTACATTGATATTTTATCTTTACTGAGCACAATGAGAACATTTTGTTTTTCAGAAAAATATAATTCTGAATATGGCACAAAAATGGAAAAAGAGTTCTATGAACACAGAAAGCCTGTTATTTATATATAAATTATGCCAAAACTAAATGTTAAACTGCACTTATTAACTTTCGGAAAAACCCCAGAAAAACATACTTTTTATTTATATTATTTTTTATTTATATATATTAATTGTTGATAGGTGGAAACAAATCCTAAATTATTCAGATATCGTGAGATGCGGTTTGGTGTGTTTCAGAAAAACGTTTTCTTTATTGTGTGTTATTCGATCTTTTATTGAGATCATCTTCAGGGCCTGGGATTTATAAATACTGTTTACATTTAAAAAATATTTAAGAAAATCTTTAAAAGATCGAAACGATGGCACGATAAAGAAAATGTTTTTCTGAAAGCTACATCACACCAGACCGCTTCTCACGATATCTGAACAATTATCGATTAACCGTCACTAATCTCTACACAATTCCAAAACTAAAATGCTGAGCTTTGATTAACAAAAAATTATAATTTTTATTTCATTCTTTATAGTTCTTACAAATTTTAAACCGAATAAAACAATATAGAAATAACCGTGGTCGATCAGCCCGCTGATATTTAATTCACAACAAATTGCCAGAAATCGAACGAGAGAGACTAGGCCATTTAAAAAAAAAAAAGATGGTCTAGTATTTTTTTAAAATATTATTATGCAAGATATTTTATTTTGTAAAACGAATTGTTATAAAAAATAATCCGTGCTAAAAATATTGTTAGACAAATATTTTGTAGTCGTAAAGAAACGAGTCAGTTTATGTTTTTTCATCTGGGTGAAAACATTCTCAAGTGAAATTGTTTACGACGAAGAACAAAAGGTGCATGTGTCGCCTCATTCCTGTAACTGTAAGCTGTCCTGCAAGTACGCAATTTTCTGCAAGTTTCCTAGCATCTGCTCCAAAGCATTTATTTTACCTCGGGAATATTTTTGACCGAATCTGTCGACGGTTCTATTTTTTGTTTTTTCTTCCATGGAAAAAAACGAACTATCACAATATTCAAACGCGCAAAAAAAAAAAATATTTGAATAATTGTTTTGAATATTGATTTGAAGTGATTTTAATAATTGAAATATACAAGTCGCTTTGCATACTTTTGAACATAAAATTGCTACTTTTTAATTTTCCATGTACCTGAGCACTTCCAGCCCTTTTCCATTAATATAAATATTTACCCGCGATGGGGCGAGTATCAGTCATTTTGTCGTAAACCCTCTTTTTGCTAATTGAAATTCGTATTTCTATTTTTCAAGGAGTTACTTCTGAATTATCGTTTCATTGAACATTTTCATTGGGAAAATGCACGAATTTTTAAGAGTTCAGAAAGGTATTAAATAATATATATATGTATATGGTCGCTGGAGTGAAATGGATAGAAATTAATAAAATAAAGAGATTATTTATGGGAACTAAATTATTACTGTATTCATCTGCACTGTATATTAAATTTATTCCATTATTTAGTATTCTACATATAATAATTTCAATGTTTCATTATCTATCTCGTCAGCCTTAACATCGGAACATGTTTCAGACAAATACCCGTGTACGGAAATTCTGGGATCGCTCTCTTAGTGGATCTCTTCATTACTAACAATATCATCTAAATTCCCAACCAACATGAGTGGTTGGCGCGCCACAATTACCGTGCGCCACCACTGGTAAAATCGTAACAATGGAACGTTACTGATTGTGAGACTGTTTCCACTTCTACTTTGTCAAACATGAATGGGCGCCATACGCCAACATATTATTGACTCGGATTACGAGACAATGCTTTTCATCCAGTTCGACAACCACAAGGTTTTCCTGCAAATGCATATTAAACGTAATGTCTCGAGTATTGAGTTCAGGTGGCGGTTAGCCTATGACCACCTGCAACCGGCGCTTGTCAACCGTTACGAGAAATGAAGGAACGCACTTAGGTAAAAATAAAGAGGTTTTTGTCCAACGAAAGTACAAAACAATACTAGTTTCAAAATTAGAAAATATGATAAAACATAAATAATGACTGATTAAGAAGAAATCGACCCCGACGATCAATCGGCCCCCAATGTATTTGGGATCTAGTTTCTGGTCAGGTAGAGAAAAAGTAGACTATGGTGATCACTTGCCAAGCTTTCGGCCTTTATAATTCCTTGCTTGAATAAATATTACAACATTACATTTATTCCTAAACTACATTTTTTTGGTTTGTTTTAACTTACAGCATCCTGTTTCTCAATTAACATTACAGAATGTCTAAAACACCCGGATGAAATCAACCAAGTTTTTCATTTTTTTATTCAATTGATGTAAAACTAGATTAACCCAACAATTTCAATAGTAAAACAGGTAATTTTTAAAATATTTTATTACAACTTAAATGAAACACTAACGATAAATCCATACCAGGGGCAGCGTTATTAAAAGACTCGCAACAATAACCATCAATTTGATTTTGCGGAACACCGAATTCCGGCCAGACAGAATCGGTTAGACAGACGTTGTTTTAAAGAAATTTTATTTTTTGGTACAAACGATACGTACGTTTCTGGTCTCATTTCCATCTACTCGAGTATCCTGGATTTTTCATAAATCCCGCCAAATCGTTGCCTCAAAAGAGGATCAACACATAACCAAATTTAAAGGAGTATTATCTAATTATAAGTATATATATATATATATA
>CM077106.1:2707197-2724719 GCA_039619505.1 Cimex hemipterus | reverse complement strand
ATATATATATATATATATATATATATATATATATATATATATATAAATGACGTAATTCTTCTCTCACTTCTCAGTTTCAATCCACTAGTCAAGATTCCAAGTCCTTATTTTCATTTGTTTACCTTTTATCGGTCTTTTTAACAATAATTATATAAATTAAGGTTTTTAGTTGAGATAAAAAGTTAATGGCACGAGAAGGATTTGAACCCACGATCTTCGGCTACATACGCCGTTGCTCTACCACTTGAGCTTACGATCCACTCGGACACAAACTTCCCACCACACGTTTTGAATTTTCCTTACTACTTTTTGCCATTTCTCAAATGTTGTGTAACCTATTTGATCTCGGCGACAAATGAACTGGCCATGAGTTAAATTTTTTTAACAAGTTAGATGAACAATATTGTAAATAAAGAGTTTTAGTTTAATTGTAGCTGTAATAAATAATAATCAATTTTCTAATAAATAAAGTTTGAAAACATAAAACCAAAGCCAATATTGGCCGAATTTATGTTAGATACGAATTAAATCAGGTCAATATTGCGTAAAAGCAGATTGATAGATTGTGTTGTAAACTATAATAAATTCTAGTTTATTTTGATCTATACTATTGCTTATAAACTGTACTAAATTAATACAAATGGCGAATTTAAGAAAGGTTATTAGAAATATACGTGGTAGAATCTGTTTTTTTGCAGATCATGTTTTTTAAATTAACATACCAGCTTTATTTATAATATGAAATATCTATTTAAATTTTTATTCTAATGTAATAAGGAAACTGAGTGAAAACCTTTTAACTTCGAGGAATGACATTTGGATAGGAAAACTAAATTATTATTCGTTCTATGTTAAGTCTTAGTTGAGATAAAAAATCCAGTGCCTCGTGAGGGATTCGAACCCACGAACTTCGGCTAAATACGCCGCTAGTCTACCACTTCGAATCCCGCTCGTGACCCTTTTTTTTCTCAACCAAGACCTTACATAGAAAAAATTAACTTGGTCAATTGACCACTAAAACGTAAAATGAGAAAATTATTAGGGAGAATAGAATGGGTTCAACCTCGCCAAGAAGAATTTCGAGTATATTCTATGGGGGGAGAAGTACCAAACTTTTATGTTTGCGGAGAAGTATCTATAGTTTGTTTTGGATTTAACAGAAGGAATAAATGGGAAGCTTGTTTTTTTAATAAGTTTTCATAATTTAAAATTCGAGAGACAGCACAGATTGAGTCGCTGATATGGCTGCAGACTGAGAAATACAAAGATCAGAAAAATAATAAAAACCCAAGAGGGCAGGCGATGAACTCGTAAAACGGCTGACAGAAAGAACAAAATAATTGTGAACGTTTTGCTGGAACCATAATAAATTAATGTAATACTAAGTATTAATTAGTACGTTGATAAAATGCTCTAATTAGAGTCCTTGGAAATTAAATTGTATGAATTATTACTTTTTTCTTTTCATGACTAATAACGCAATTAAAACGAATAATGGATTTATCATGAAGTTTTTCCTTTTTTTAAATTTAAACCATGTCATTAATCATTCGGGTAAGTTGTAGAGTAGTATTATTCCTTTCTTCTTATGAACTACATGGTTTCATAAATCGTTGGAAATAAAGAAGTTGAAGCCTGCCGAAACATAATGTAAAAGCGTCGAAATTAGAATAGCATTTTTATTTCGATCACGTAACCCTACAGCCGCAATATCCTCATACCTGGCTTTTTTCTCTCAAGAACAGCTTACACGCCTCTATTTATTACTTTGGCTTTTATGACTTCGTGTATGGACGGCGAGAAACATTTTGTATGGAAAATACTGCCAGCGTGTAATGGCCAATGGCCCTGAGATTAAAACAATTTTGAATCTAAGGGTGTGATCTCATAAAATGCCCAATAAACTTTGGAGCTTAAAGAAAAAATTAAGCCTTTACAACGGTCGTTAAATCAAAACGATAGGATAAACGAATATATTACATTTATATTACAAAAATTTCCGTTATTTCGAAAGAGAAATTGTATTGCAGGTTTGAGTATTGTGGAATTAAGGAGATATGAGCGATCCTGAAAGCTGACTTCTGTTCAAATCAATCCTTTGATCATGTTTTGACAATTGCACATTGCAGATAGTCCCGTTGATAGGTAAAATGGGCCAAATGTCATCCACTGAAACGGTAAGTCTTGTAAGTCACCGTTTGCGATGATAACCCAACAGTTTAATGATCCGAAAAAGAAACTGGGCGGAGAGTAATTACTTTTTCCAGCCATGCGGGCGATTGTCCTTTTCTATCATCAATTTGTTAGATATTTTTTATTATAATCGTTCTGTAGCAGGAAAAGAGAACTAAATAAATCAATTTGAAAATTATGATTTTATCAATAAGATTGTTTTATTAAATAAAACATCGTAAATTGTATATGTAATTTTAGTGGTCTTTAAAGTTAAATACGTCTCGTTAAACAAAAATTATTTACATTAGATTATATAATCTTTAAAACAAATTTTAAAGAAGCGCGAAGAAGAAGAAGAACTTTTGAATATAATTATTCAGATATCGTGAGATGCGCTCTGGTGTGATGTAGATATCATAAAAACATTTTCTTTATCGTGCCACCGTTTCTATCTTTTATTGAGATCATCTTCAGGGCTCAAAATGTTTGTCTTCTGTGTAATTGTGCCATGTCGTGTTGAGAGTGCCGAGTGTTTTTGAATATAAATTAAAAAATATATCCAAATCTATAAACGAGCAAGCGTTTTATTGATCATGAGCAAAACTTTTTTTTTTATTAGGCTCGTTTGCTCAAGAAATAAATACAATTTAACGCGTGATGTTAAATAAATTTAACCCCCCCCCTTTGTAAAATGCAGGTTGAAAACGTGGAAATATCTCTCGTTTGAATTATTAAGGAGGTGCAGGAACGTGAAAAACAAGGTTGTCCACTGGAAAAAAAAGGGAAAAAGCGGTGGCAAAAAGGTGGGACGAGACAAACTTTTTTCATTACTCAGCCATTTGAATGCCGGCGTCATTAAACAGGAACTAAAGTGAACCAGTTAGAACATTAATTAGGACGTTCCACCTTATCCTTTTTAATAGATCGACATTGGGTCAATTTACTTAAGCCTATCTAAGAAGTTCTTTAGCACTTAGAGAGCTTAACACCCTTCCTTCTTCCCTTTCGTTTTGATTAAAATTCATATGCAGCCAGTTTTGGTTTAAATCGGTTACACTTTTTAGGTGTAACTGTAGAGTAGTCTTTATCAATTTAATTATTTGTCAGTTTTAGTCGTTTTATTTATTCATTCCGAAATATTTAATTAAATTTGACTTACTTAATATATTATTTATCAATTATCTAATTAACTATCACAAGAGATAATTTTACCATAATTAGCCATTATTTGCTCTATAATCAATCCAATAATTCCAAAATATTTAATCTGCATAAAATGTTATATATTATTTTTTATTATTATTTATTGTTTGTACATAATTATTTTAATAAAAGTCAATTTGAATATATAATAATAATTATAATAATTTTTTTTCAATTAATTGAGGTTTCGGTGGAGATGAAAAAGTCAGTGGCACGAGCGGGATTCGAACCCACGACCTTGGGATAATACGCAGCTGCTTTACTCCGCTGATCCACTCGGACACTAACTTCCCACCACAACCCACCCATTTTACCTCTTTTTGCCATTTTTAATTAATTGAAAATAATTTATTTTGACAAGCGGACCACGAATCCTAACAAAATTATAATAAACAAAATATTATATTCCAGTCGATCCACGAACGTTTGCTAGATGTGTACCATGTTTTTTTTCTTTTTTTTTTTTGCATTATAATATTAATAAACTTTATTTACGGCGTACAATGCGAATGAAAACATACATTAGTACATCATTATATGTTATTACATATTTGAATTTGCAGCTTTTTCTTAAACCCAGGAATTGAGGTGGAAAATAGGTCCACTTGCAAATAATTTTCAAAATGATACATTCTCATAATTTTACTGATTGCAAATGGTTTGTACGATAGAAGGGGATATCGAATAGATTTTGATATCTAGTTACGATTTGTGGAACATGAATATAACTATCGATAACATTTCAGAATATATTATTAAGTAATTTAAAATTTCAATAAAAAATAAAACATCATATCGCTTAAATTATCATATGTATTAATTTCTAAATTTATTTTCATTTTGTAGGCAAGGTATCTTAAAAATTTGTTTTTAAATCTTTCAGTTTTGTCAATATATATCTTGTAGTTGAACTCAAAAATAGACCTGACTAATGAGATCTATAGCATTTTAATAAAATGTATATGTTTAAATTCTGACGTATTTCTTTTTATGAATTCAATGAGTTTTAAAGCTTTGTTAATAAGTAACTCTCTTTTAGGGTAAATTTTTTTATTGTATATAGTAAGCCTTATTTGTTGTGCGTCTATATGTTTTGTCTGAGTGCATGTATTTATTAGCGTGAATGGTGAGGTATGAAGGTGAAATATAACGTCATCATCGCCCCTCGAACGATGAAAGTGAGTGAGTTTTTTTCCGGTTCAATGGCGAAATATTTATAAAAGTACCCATCGACCCCAATCTAGTTTAGTTTAAGTATATTATTGTGGAGGAATATCAAGTACTCGACCGACCAAACGGAATGAGTGTATTGTATGAATGTATTTATTTGTTTGAATGCAGTGTTTGAAAGGGTAGATAGATCATAAATTTAGTTGGGGGCTGAAATGACCTAGATGTCGGAAGCCCCGGAAAAAAAAGTAAGTCTATCTGTTCCTTGAAGGAGAGGGTTTTATCAAATAAAATCCCTAAAGCCTTAATCGAACTCACGGCGCTTAGATATATAATAATTACAGACGATTGGATTTACGTTTCTGTGGAAACGCATTATTTCTATTATTACACCAATTGAATCGTTCAATAATATCACATTGACCTTTACCGCAGTTCGTTGCAGTCTTTATGACTATAAATGTTTAAGTCATCAGCAAAAAGCTGAAATTTGCGATGATACAAACTCTGAGATATATCGGTTATAAAAATAATAAATAATAACGGTGAGAGATGCCCGCCTTGAGATACTCCAGTTGATATTTTTATTGGTTCCGATTGTACATTGTTTATGGAATTTGTGTTCTGTTTCTAAAAAATCGGAAAGCCGTTTTAACATTGCACCATGTATGCCTACTGCTTCCAGTTTACCGATTGGCCCCTCGTGATTTACTTTAAAGTAAATAAGTAATATAATAATATAATAATATAATAAATAAGTCTGTAAAGATTACATCCATTAGGCAATTATATTTGAATACATCATGTATGTCCTGTTGGAAGCGAAGCAGATTGGTTAAATTGGACTTTTGCTTAACAAATCGATGTTGCTGGTCTATAATAAGACTTTTGAACAATTACAATTAATTAAGGTTTTTAGTTGAGATGGAAAAAATTGAAAAATGGCAAAAAGGAGGGAAAACTCAAAAGGTGGGGTTGAGATAGGAAGTTGATGTCCGAGTGGATCGAAGTCACGATAACCCAAGTGGTAGAGCAGCGGCGCATCTAGCCGAAGATCGTGAGTTCTAATCCCGCTCGTGCCATTGACTTTTTTTCAGCCTTAACTAATTGTAATTGTTCAAAAGTAATTGGTCAAGGGGGCCACGAAATTAGTGAACTTTTGAATAATGGACATATTTTATTATAACCTATATTTTCAAATAACGTAGATATATTTATTTGTTCATAAGCCTATAATTAGTTATGTTTTATTTTTCCATTTTTATAAAATTGAACAGGGAACATTCCTGTAATTAATGACAGATTGAATAGATATTGTAGGGTATAGGCTAAGAAAAATCTGCATTTTGTTTAATATAATCGATAGAATATCATCAGGCCTTTTATTTTTACTCTGTCCCAGGTGATTCAATGCCTGAAATACTTCCTGTATACTAGTTCCAATGGATTTAAGGTCAACTGACATTTTGAGCACAAACTCGGGCAATGCCCCCTCAGGAGTTGTGAAGTAAACTGGCCCAAAGTGCAAAACTGTTAGCAATATCTTGCCGTTGATTCAGAGTTAACCTTCGTGCAGTCATACAAAGGGAAGACTATTTGTATTTTTTTTATCATGTACATAACACTAGAAGTTTCTTCGTTCATAAAAAAAACACTTCATGTTTTTTACAATGTGCACGTAGTTGTGAGAATTTGCTATAATCATCATATAACCATGTTATTTTATAATATTTATGTGCAATTTTCTTTTTGAATATTAACGTCTTTAATTCGCTGGTAAAGTATTTTAAAATTTTTGGAATAGATAGTTTTTTACAGAAACATAAATGTTAAATTGTGTAAACAATATAATATAAAACTTGGATATCGATTTGAAAATATCACCCTGATTTAGTGCCATTTCCCATTGTAATAGTGAATTTATGAATGTATAGTGTAAGAGGGAGTAATATTAAATACTCCTTCAACCATGAAATAGATTAGGTTGATTATAATATATTTGAAGGTTGATGGAGGAGTATCGAGTAATCTATCAACCTACTTGAGTGAATGGTGTGTACGCAAGAAATAGTGAGAAAATAATGTATTGAAGAATAAAGAAATGTATTAGCTGTAGACAGCCACTGGTGCATGTCGAAAACAAGTTTGTTCTAAGCCGGTATGTTACTTTTAACAAAGACACCTTCCCATTTTTACTCATTCATAATACATACATTCGTTTCTATTTATATACCTGCCACTCAAGAAAGGTGGTGGTACTTTATATTTCATAACCCTTACATATTTAACATTGTCTAACTAGCCTTATATTGAGAATGGATAGATGAAAATGGATGGATTACTCAATATTTTTCTATAGACGGTTTTTCCAACCTATTCCTTCTTATAAAAATATTTTTACAAAAATGTTAACGATAAATACATTTATTATACGCGCCGTTGAATTAACTCCCGGTAGCTAGGTAGAATTTTTAACAACGTTATCTAATCAATTTATGAAATACCAGGATAAAACCTAGAAGGAATTTTACGGACATGGCGAAGACTAACGTTCAGTATGGCTGTCTGCCTAAACCGCATAAAATTATGCTAGGCACACTAACTGTAACAACACTGGCTGTTGCAATTTAGTGCCCTCTTGTTACTCAGCATGATGATCAGATTAGTTCAAACAATAAAAACCTTAATTTTAAAAAAAATTGTGTGCTCTTAACTTCTCATAATTGAACACAGGATAAAAATATTTCCTGATGTAATCGAGTACAATTTTCATATAGAGTGTAATTCTTACAATTAGCCAATGAATTATTCATTTCAATTACGTGAAACATCTCTCTCAGGTTTGACTAAAAATCAAGTGTCAAAACACACGGTCAATCTATAAAAAAAATAATATGCATTGCATATTTGTTGTATTATTTTTATATGCAAATTTACTAACTTTGTATTACTACAAAAAAATATGCATTTAATGCTTAAAACGTCAGATCTGTTTATGTTGTAGAGCATTGGGTTAGAAAATTTGGTCTTTTTTTTAAATTCTAACCAAAAACTGTTCATTTAAAACGCAGACTAGGACAACTTATTGTGTTGTGTTTTTATGTTTGAATTATTTTATCCTTAAAGAATAAATGACAGACTTACCAACATTGGCAGCATGTTTGTGCTCGATGCAAATTGATAGAATGACGCAGAGAAGCGAGAGCCTTCGCCCCTTCGCCATTTCCTGAAACAAATAGCCATTTCGTATGAGTATAATAATAATAATACCGCCCATTTGGTTTCAAGTCGAGGGAGGAGGTAATCAGGGAGGTATTCAACTTGCAAGGTTTCAAAAGCCCATTTGAATCTCGAATTAAGTGGATTGTCATTAAGGTCAGCAAACGCTGATGTTACAAAAAAGCGAGACAGAACGGATCAAAATGGAATTATGCAACGCCCGTTACCGCTGAAAACCGATTTTGGAAATAGACAATGTGCTTATAATAGTTCATATAAATGATTCTGGAAGGGGAACATTCAAGTAATGCAATTTTCAAAATTCTACCAAGATGTGTTACTCTCAAGTGGGGCAATTTCTCAACTCTGAAAGAAGGTTGTTTCTACTTGTAAATACTGAAATTAAGTATATGAAATAACTAACAATTTACTTTATAGTTGTTAGCAAAATATTTTTACCTAGTAAACGGTTTATGCTGAAATAAATTTTATAACTAATAATTTATTTTATCGTTGCTAACAAAATTTTAAATCACTGGCTCCTACAAATTTTAATATTAATTTGATTGTAGAGGCTATTCTTGCATGGGTTGAATACGGCACATCAACCATTAAGATATATCGTGCCTATTGTTGCTGTGCTCAGAGGACCAACACTAAATCATAAAACCGTATAAAACAATTATAACAGAAACGTTACCATAGAAAGAATAAAAAAAATATTCATTTCAATACGAATGATTTTTGCTTATGTTGTTGAGCGCTTGCATTTGACAGGCAAATATTCGATTGGCTTCTATTTTATTAATTTTCAAACGCAGTGCTCGTTTATTTTTTGTACTACTCCAACAGCGTCATTCTCTTCCTGCAAATTGTCTGCGAAGAGTGGATGACATTTTACCCTCTTAGACAACTCGTCTGAAAAATTTTGAGGTCGACAACTCATCCCAGGGCGCTATATTCTGGCCTCTCCAAATTATGAATTTATGCCCGTTCTAAGAACTCTCCAACAATCCTAGTTGTGTGCGGCTTTAAAAAGCCATACAGAATAATAAAATCGTCTCTAACTATTGGCATATAAAAAAGGACATCGTCTCATCTTCAATGAATCGCGAAGTTTTTATGAAGCTCAAATTTGTGCGACCTGTCATAAAAATGATTGTCCATGCTTTACTACTGCCACCACTATTGATTCTTCCGAAAAAGCTACGTGGATGTATCTCTCTCTTTTTCTTCTCAAAACCTTCTTTCGGCCGTCAAAAGACCTCAAACCAAACCATTAATCATTGTAAAACAAGAATTTTCTGAACGAATGCACACACCAATTGATGTAAATTTTTTAAAAAATTATGTTTATATATGCTTTGTCGAAAATTCTACACCCGTAGCAGGTCTTCTCGTAATCCAGCTTCTAAAACTATTTGCCTTCTGGGCATCCTCAACCCTATTTCATTGGCTAATCAAACATATCGCAATATTTAAGTAATATGAATATGCTTTAATAATTCTACGTAAAAAGCAAAAATTGTTTAAAAATTAATAAATAAAACAAAAAATAAAATAAAAAGCGAAGAAGGGAGAATAACGGAAATGAATAATTCCGATCGTATTAACGGCGCGAACGGTATGCTAAACCCTCAAGACTGTCAGGTCGTTCACTATTGATGAATTGAGCGCCGCATTAGAGTATGAAAGCAATAAAAAAATATAAGTCAAATAGCTTTCAAATTATTATTTAATACTGATAATTGTAATATTTCATTTTTAAATGTTAAGTTGTGAAAAAGCGATAATAGAATAGACAGACACACGATGCGCCAAGATACGCACAATATTATTTGACAAACTCTTGCAGAATTGTTTGACTTAAAAAACTAGAAAAAAAACTAAAATGAACTGGGGATAAAACAACAAAAGAATTCAGACTTTGGTGAAGATCCTGATGTACTAAAACAGTACTAGCGTTCTGAAATTTTACAGACTTATTAAAAACACACACACAAAAAAAACGTGTAAATGGCGACTCAATTGAATGGACCAAAACGGAAAATGTGGTAACCAGCATGGGCGATGTAATTACCAACTCATTGTCGCGGTACTCACTAACTTTAATGAAGTACATCATTCATTTAGTACTTTCTGTGATCCAATTATACTGAATCCTATCTTGTTATATTTTTTAAAAAAGTTTATCCATTTATTTGTGATTTACAGAAATTGACTTAATTAGATTTACTCGCAAGATTTCTCAGATCCATCACTGGCCCACCTATCCAGTGATCCATCAGTGCCTCGATGGATTTAGCTAATAAATCCCCCTTTAATTCCGTACCGTGTAGACAGCTCTAGTAAATAATATAACAATAGCCTTTTCACGGGCTGAAAGCGGTACTTGGCATAATGGTGCAGCTCGGGTTGGGAACTTGACCTTCTCGATGACCATTCCGCCCACACTCGGCCATCTACAAGCTTAATTGTCACTTCCAACGATTAAATCCAATGTTTAACTCGTCATTAAAGCCACAGCTAAGCCAATGACACGGTTGTAATAATTTGCAATAGCCATTTCATCCTATTGGCCCTTGAACAATAAATTGGAGAGGAGTATTACGCTAATTTTAAATGGCTGAAAAATAGTTGTTTTTTTCATAAATTACAAAACGTTGATGGTTTTGTACGTATTATCATCATTTTTGTCCGATCTGATCTAATTTAGAACGTTAATATACCATTTAATTTGGTCCAAACGTTACTTTATTGATTTCTCAGATATTGATAACAGCAAAGCCCAATGAAATTTATGTATAGTTGTAAATTTTTATTTTTTAATTTTTTAATTGTTTTATTACTCGAAGATGAAAATTCTTTATAAAAAATATAACCATTGCTCATTAGTACGTATTTTTAAAAAGAAAAATATTAAATTAAAAGATTTGAAAAGAATTATATACATTTATAAATAAAAGAAACAGGAGAGTAATATTTCCAGTTATTATACTACCACGGATTGCCCCAATTAGGCAAGGTTTGCGAGAAAAAAAAATTTACGCCAACCTTTCATTTCTCAAACGACAAAGTTATAGCGATATTCGTGAAAAATTCACCCCCTAGAGGTCAATTTGCGTGTGTTAGGATAGCACTTAAAAGAATTCCTAGTAAATACACTAACATATTTATAAAAAAAGAGTGATTTATGTTAGCCATTTGTTGGGAAGGTTGATATGACCTACATGTCAGATCCGTGGTCAGCAGAATAGACGGGGTTGTGATATCCAACACCAAGCTGCCATCAACATTGTGGCAGGTCCAATGACTTCGCATGACAACAGTATTACAACCATTTGAAAACAACATCTTCGACGTATTTCCTTACTAAAAAGAAAGCCAAATTATATGATTCGATGTATTTTTTTATATAAGACTAAATCATTTTTAGCTTCAAAATAATTTTATTAAATACCAATAAAGATCAGTAATGTAGTATTTATAACTTTGGACGGTTATAATCATTCACCATCTTATTAATTTTTATGTAGCTTATTCAGCAAAATAGGTTGTTTTCTCAATCAGATATGATTTTTCAAAAGGGATTCAAAACATGAATTTATGTTAATTTACTTAACACGCCTTAATTAAAATTTATATCTTTGTTACAAATGCTCTTAAAGCTTTCTAAAATAGGAGAGAATATACAAATTTAATTATTGTTTTATGCTATGCTTATCTTTTACACATTTCATTGATTTTTAATTGGATTAATGCAAAAAGGATCTTTTTCTTCGTATATCTCCTTGTTTTTTTCGTTTATCTATTTTTAGAAAAATAAAGGATGGTTAAATATATTGATTGTTGTCTTGGCAGTGAAAGGATTAATCATTCCGTCATCACACGGGTCATTCTTCCCGTCTCATCATCAGAATAAATTCTCGATCTTTTGTTAAATCTGGATGTATTGTTGAACTTCCGACTTCACCTCCATTATTATACATCATCACCGTGTTCACTAAAAAATCAAAACCAAATTGAAATGATAAATAATTAAATATTATAATAATGAAATAATATAATAATTGGTTTAGTTATTTGATAAATAGTGAAATTAACAATTTATGATTTATTAATTTCAATTAATTATTCTTTTTATGTAAGGTCTCTTATTAATTTATCCCCAACATTTTTTTTCCTTTGTTTTTCACATTCTCGATATTTTATTAAAACATGACATAAATCCTACTGATCATAGCAGTTAACAGTTTTAAAAGATAATATAAAAAAATATTTTTACTACTAAGCAGTTCTTTTTAAAATTAAGTAGTGAAGAAAATTTTTTATTCTCACCTTGAAATTTAATCGCGCGTGCAAATTGTCCAGTTGAATCGATGTCTATGTTTATATAAAAAACTTTCAAAAAACATGTGTTTTTCATGATTATCACCTTAATTGTAGTATAATCTAGTATATGTTTTGTAATTATGAGTTTTGTTCATTGGTGAGGCGATTTTAATCAACGAAGTGATTCGTAGTGCATCGAACACGATTATAACGCTGATAATTCCTTCAAAACAGCAGAAAACCCCTAGATCGCATAATAATAATTTAACGGTATTTTGTGTAGAGATTAGTGACCGGTAATAGATAATTATTCAGATATCGTGAGATGCGGTCTGGTGTGATGTAGCAATCAAAAAAACATTTTCTTCATCGTGCCATAATTTCGATCTTTTATTGAGATCATCTTCAGGGCCTGAGATTTAAGTTAATTTACTATAATATCAGGTATGAAGTAAAGTATTAAACTTACATGAATACTCAAAATTGTCGTCTTGTTTGGGTTCCCTTTTGCCTTTTGCATATTGGTGGAATTTGCTAAGACTTCTGGGTTTTTAGTTTCCTTTGTCATGAGTCTAGAACTAAAGATTCTGTTTTGTGATTAAACATAATCATAAAACTGACTTTGAAATACCTTTGGATCTTCTGTTTCTCAAAGCCTACAAAATATTTTAGAAAGATTACTTAATAATACGGCTATATAAAGTTCCAAATATTTTTAAATTCAGGCTAGGGCAAAATCATTTTACGTTTTGTGCTGTATACAGTTTATTAAATTAAACCTTATACATATGTGATATAAATTTTTTAAATTACTTTTTTCTTTTTGTTGATCGCTTCGCTTTAACTTTGCTCGAGAGCTTCGTTCTAAAACAAGTCTCTCGTTATAATCTTGAAATCGTGATGATAGAGCCAAGTCTGTTGAGCTTTACGGGGGCGTTAATATGCTCTAACAGGAAAACTGTCCTAACTTAAAATCCGACTTTTAAGTAGCTTAGCGATTGCAAACTTAGACCATTAACACCCTGACCGATAACAGCTCCCCGGTGTACCTTAAGGTTTATAAGTCTCAGGGCATTATACTTTCCTGTTAATAAAGCCCACATGGACGTGAGGACTCGCTTTGCAACGAGATATTTTCGGAGGAGGCCAGGAGAAAGAGAAATTTCACACACCCTTAACACTTTCGGAAAAAAAAAACTTAATTATACCCTTTGAATAAAACGAGTGAGTAGGAAATTATTCACTTGGCCTTTTTCAAACAAAATCACGCGATACTTAACATTTTATAAGTGGCAGGGGCAAATCGATCCACTTATCCTCTAGCGTTTCAGCATAAACATATAACATTAATGTCATTTTCCTTGCCATAAAGATATTTTCGGGAATTTAATTTCTTTAAACGTTTACCACTTACAAACATTATTTTTTGCCATCGATAAAAGTCGAAACTTTATTCAGTTCAACAGTTATTATTTCCAATTAATAATAGATTTAATAAAACATATAATAAAATTTCCATAGATTACTACCAAATAATAGGATAATTTTAAACTGACTACCCATAAATAACTATCTCAAAAAGTGCCATTTTTATGTGATGGGTAGGAAGATAGAGTATGAGGAAGATAGAGTGACAGAGAGAAAATAGATGAAAAATGCAGATAAAATAGTGGATAAAAATTAAGAGACAGAAAGACAGACGGGCAGATAAAGTAAAAAAAAGTAAAAAAGTGAGGTAGGATAGGTCAAAGAAAAAAGAGGGTGTTGCAAATATATATTAAAAAATATAACAATTTGACGTCATCTCAAAATAAGAAAATCCTCAATGCTCATGCATGCGGATATTTACGGTATTTGGAAAGGAAATGTATTTCATGTAACGTAATATCGCGCAGCCTTGTAGTGAGTTTTATCAAATATTATCCCACCCGTTTCTAGGGGACTAGTCATTTTCCAAGAATGTTTTCATTCAATTTTTCTCATGTTTCACCCAAAGGTGAGAGCAGGGCGTCTCAAAATAGGATTTTTATTGGTCGTAAAAATAAAATGTTATAAAGGCGATTGACGCCAAGACAATTTTATTTCCAGTACGATTTTCCTCACTCCAGTATTTATATATATTTTTTATAATTTTGAAAATAATTTTTGAAAAGTGATGTTGTACTTACATTTCATAGAAAACGGTTTGTGCAGCTTAATTACTACAGCATATTGGTAAAAACATTGACTTCTTTAACGGTATGAGAACATTTTTCCTATTTTTCATTCTAAATCAAGTTAGTACAATGTGTGTATGGGAAAATAATCTTCCTTCCGCCAATATTGTTCAGAAGAAGTCCCATGGGCCATAAAATTATAATAAATATAAATATAATATAAATAAATATAAATCGATACATAGCTCTCATATTGTTGTTAGATAAGATAATCTAAGATGTTCCTTAGCCTATTTTGTCAAAAAAAAAAAAAAAAAAAAAAAAATCGGATATATTCACTAAAACAAAAATTGACACAGTGATCTGTCTACTGTTCATTTGACCTAGTGATTTACATTTTACATATAGTGTTCAGCCTCAATAAGATAGATCAATGAAAGATAGACAAAATTGCACATAGCGTTCGTTGGTATGAAAGAAAATATCACTCACAGACACTTCAAAATCCCCGACGCATAGGTCTAAAGCTGACTTAATAACGTCATCAGCAACAACTAAGAAGAGAGCTTGAATGCAATAATAATCCGCCATTACGAGGATAGAAAATTCAAAGAAATTGTCACATCAATCAAAACGGGTAAAATAAATGTCCGATTACTAATAATTTACTTAATTGTAAAACCTGCGGATGTTTAAAAATAGTACAGCACAAATTTAAATAAAAAACTGATATTATGTACATTTTAACAAACGTGGTTTTACTATAATTAAAACAAATTTGTTATTCATGAAAGTTATTTAAGGAATTTTTTGTTGCCTGAAATTAATTGCTAATTCTTGGATATTTTAGTATTCTTAGAAGGCGATTTTTTTATATGAAAAACCACCGTTTAATTCAGAAAAATTCGCTGTACGAGAAAATTGCTTTCTCCCGAGGTATAAAACCCAGCTCGGTCGGTAGTATGTTAAATTTAACCAGGCGGACATCACCTCATCTGTTCACGTCTTCCAAAGCGTTCTGTAACTGTCATGACCAAATTTACCTTTGGACCTCGACAGTAAACGACCCACTTCTTAAAATATTAGCTCTAGATGAGTGGAAAAAACTGGATAAACGACCGGTCGAAGGTGGAAATTTCTCGAAAAAGAGCCGAATCACTGTTACAAGTTCACCACTGAAAGGAGATTATGTTATGGAGGAGGTTCTAGCGTTCTACAAAAGCCGTTATGATATATTGTCTCCAATTGTATTAATGTGTACTATCTCGTTCATAATTTATTCCAATGATATTTCAATTCACTACCTTGTCAAATATTGCGACTCACGACGAACCGCAAAACTCCTTTTAATTAATGTTCATGTTTAACAGGGTTTGTGGAATAATTATTTAATTTTTAGATCGTATAAATACTCATTTAGGACTTTGAAATAACTAATAAAAAACTGAAGTTCCCTAATAAAATGAATTTTTAAAAAGTTTTAAGCTTAAAAATATTTTTCTTCCAGCATTAAAAAATTTTAATTCTCCCTTTAGTTACAAGTAATCAAGCGTAATTAAATAATATAATGCTTTATATTTGATATGTTCTTCTGAAAGCACTGTTCAAATTAGATTGACAATTACTAAGTATGTGCTAAATTTAATTTTTCCAAATAAATTGAAATAAAAATATTATTATAAAATGTTTTATTTCTTAATAAATAATTAATTATAATACAGGCCTGCTTAGACACATCAGCCCGAAGGAACATTTCATTTAAGTGGTGTGACTAAAAATATTTCTCATTTTTTTTAAACTGAGTTTCTTAAAAATAAAGTTAACTTTAGTTGTTGCGGTACAATAGGAATATATTTGATTTTTATAATTTTGCCACACAGACAATTGTATCATCTTTCAACTTCGTTGTTAATTCTCTGTGTCTTTTTCTATCCCATCTGCGATCTGTTCTAGCTGGAAATTATAGAGACCGACCATTAAAAATTTTGGTTCTACGAAATGGTACGTCCACATCCACTGTTAGATTTTTATGCTTTCCTACAAAATATTTCTCCCCTCTGTGCTTTTCTGTATTGTTAAACCGAGCCTGTTTAATTTTTGTCCCTGTGCCATCCAATTACTGTTAATAATGAAATTAGCGATTGTTGTCGCACTGATTAGTTCTAAAAGTATTTTGTTTTAATAATATTTTCACCAAAAAAATTGTAACTACTAACTAGATCATTAAGTCATTAAACGGCTATGCTTGAAATTTGTAAAATATTTCGTTATTTTGTGTAAAAACATTTTGTAAAAAATCGTGGTGTGAGTTTGGATACAGGAGGGGAGAAAGAAATTGATTTTAATAGAAAAAGAAAGTGAAATTTCTCAGAGGAAAGAGAGAGACTTATAAGCATTAAATAAGGTAAAGTATTTAATAATTAATATTAATGAAAGAAAAAAAATATATAAGTGTTTAAAATATAGAGGAATAGAAAGTGATAAAAAGATGATAAAATCATTAAGACAGATGTATAGATATAAAGAAAAATGGATGAACGGATAGAGGGAGAAAATTATAGAACATGAGATAAAGGGAGCGAGATAGGCTGATAAATACGCAATTTATATCCAATAGATACATCTTAAAGGTAGGATAAAGAAGAAGAGAGAGGGGACGGGAAGGAGGGAGAGAGAGAGGGGGGAGGGAGAGAGAGAGAGAGAGAGAGAGAGAGAGAGAGAGAGAGAGAGAGAGAAACAGACAGACAGACAAAATAAGAGTGAGAAAGGAAGAGACAGGAAAACAAAATGTTGATAGAAAGAATGATAAAGAACAAAAAATATAAAATTTAAAAAACGAGTTTTGAGGCAAAAATTATCAGAAAAAAAAATATTACGAAAATGTAACAAGGAACTATAACAAACTGGGGGCAATTAAAAGAACAGCAGTGGGGAGTAGAAAGAAAGAAAGAGAGAAAGAGAAGAAAGAGTTAGATAGAAAAATAAGAGTGAGAAAGAAAGAGACAAGAAAACAAAATGCTGATAGAGAAATTGAGAAATAACAAAAAATTTTAATTTTACAAAGAGTTTTGAGGCAAAAGATTAACAGAAAGAGGGAGAGTGAGTGAGAAAGAGGGAGAGAGAGAAACACAGAGAGAGAGAGAGAGAGAGAGAAACATGAACACAGAGAGTGAGAGAGAGAGAAACATGAACACAGAGAGTGAGAGAGAGAAATAGAGAGAGAGGGAGAGGGAGAGGGAGAGAGAGAGAGAGAGAGAGAGAGAGAGA
>CM077106.1:2664059-2702197 GCA_039619505.1 Cimex hemipterus | reverse complement strand
AGAGAGAGAGAGAGAGAGAGAGAGAGAGAGAGAGAGAGAGAGAGAGTTTTGTCAAAAGAAATTGGTTAACAATATTGGCAATATAACAATATAGAATGTAAAAAAATAGAATATTTTTCTAAATTTGATATCAAAACTACATATAAAACGAGTTGAAATAATTTTTGCGCATGAGAAAGAGGTAAAGAAGAAGTCGGGCAAAATGAAAGGAAGCAGATAAAAAAGGATATTTAATGAGTTTGAGTGAGACAAAACATTAATCTTCCGTAGGGAATACCAAATCCCCACCAGGAGAAAAAAAAAACATGTGAAGAAATTATAAATTGGGGCTAATTGTGTCGATAATACGGCAAATCGTTTGTTACGATATCACTGATAAAATGGTTTCGATGATAGCTTTGCACTGCAAATTCAAATGAACTTCTTTTGTTTAAAATATTGTTAATCCTTTTTGTATTCAAAAGTTGACGTGTTTTTTTTTTTTCTTCGAGTTAATAACTTATTTTGTTTCATTTTATTTAAATGTGTTGTTAATATTATACGCTTAATAAAAAATAGGTACAAATATCAGCCAGGCAGGGTGTCAACAAAAGGATCCACCGGGAATTAATTTCTTTCTGGGACGTATATTATATAGAAAATCCTCACGTTATCACATAAAACCGGGATTCCGATATTCAGGTGTACGCTTTGCTACAATTCACACCGGCTATTTCCATCCGGGCCCATTTTTTACTGGTGCACTGGCGGAGGCCTGAAAATCCGGAAATTTTGATTCGGACTATGTTCTCTTAAAATAGTTGTTTTTGATTAATATCCGTATCATTCCAACCATTTTTAACGATTTGAGTTGATAAGCAACTTTCGCATTGGCTTTTCCAGTGCTCAGACACAATAATATCTTATAAAAAAGGAAGAAGTGTGATGAAGAAAATCTCTAGTAACTATCATGCAATCATGACTGAATAACAGTAACTAAAGTAATATCCAAATCAAAACAATTCTTTTCATGGGAAAAAATATAAACATTTTTGCCCTTGCAAATTTGCTGGCGAATCCTTTAATATAGATTCCCCACTGAGACAAGGGTAATAAAGGAATGTGAATATGCTAATTGTATAAAACCGCGAGTCCTGGGGCAATACTGTGGTCGGGAATTCCATTAAATCAGAAACGATTTAGAATCTGGGATGTCCCAAGTCCCCCAATCTGTCGTGTGGATATCGAATCTGTTATTGGAAAATGCAATTAATTTGAAAGTAAAGAAATTACCCTTTTTATAACGTCATATTAAACCTGGTTTTTAATAATTAACAAAGATAATACAGAAATGCTCTGTAGTCAGTATATATTGCCTATACTATAAATTAAACGTTTGAAGTAATAGATTTGTTTAAACATTTTTTGTCATGTAAGGTGAAAACATTATTATATGTTTAATTAACAGTACAGTAATCGCTACAAGTTTGGAACATAACCTCACATAAGATGTAGTTAATATTATAGTATTTTAATTATGTATTTATATGGGGAATTTATATATTAAAACATACAAATTGTCGTTCTATATTCTTGTATCGAAATTATTATTATGTCGAAAAGTATTAAACAAAAGTCCCAACGAGCCAAAACTAAAAAACTGTAAGTGCTATACTATAATTTTTACGTACGAACAAATATAGTCTGAAAACAAATCTGAGCTGTCTGACTGTGAAGTCAAGGGGGCTCAAGTTAGAGCTGCGTCGTGTTGTGCCCAAAAGGCGTGGGATCGAATCCCTTTCTTGATACACGATTTTTCAACAAGTACGAGACAGCAATAATAGTATATTTAATTGAATAAAATATTACTATATTCGAATATCTCTACTATCTTAGACTAAAAAAATACCTAATACTAATAATGTTTATTATTTTAACTAGCGAACGAATCTTCTAGTAATACAATTGTATAAAAAAAGGGAAAAGCAAAACAGAAATACCTGTACAAAATCTATTTCGCCTTAAACGCTCAAAACAGTTTTTTGCCTTTTCCTTTCGAGCTAGGGCGAGATAAATGTGTATATTAAAAGAAAACGTATAATTGAGTTTTCGAAAAAAAATTTAAAGACCTGCTCTAAGAAAACAAATATTAAACATTGTCTATGAAGATATAAAATTTAAAAAGTTTAAACGGTGAATTTAAGAAATAATTCAAATAATTAAGGTTTTAAGTTGAGACAAAAAAGACAGTGTCACAAGCGGGATTCGAACTCACATCCTTTGGCTTGATACGGCGCTACTTTACCGCATCAAGTGGAAAGTCGTGGGTTCGAATCCCGCTCATGACACTGAATTTTTTATCTCAACTTAATACGTTAATTAAGTAAATGATAATAATTGGTCAAGAGGACCACGAAAAACAGAGAATTTAGGAAATAATTTTTAAAAGATATTTCGAAAATATGTTAACATTTAATGAAATTCCAGCAAGCCAGTATTGTAATTTCGATCATTTTGCCTTGAGAATATCCAGCGGCAAAATAACCCCGACTAACCACTTTGCGTCTGAACCAAGAGCGACTTCCGTCGGAAAATGTAATCTGGCCTAGAAATTAAATTTGTATCCTTTGGCATAGCACTGGCTCTCTTCCTAGAAATTCATTCATGTATTTCCATTAAAATTTATGGTCGGAGTTGATTTAATATCTCCTCAGTAAATTATTTTATTTCGCGTTAAAAAATAATAATAAAGAGGATGAAAACTTTTGAAAAATTCCAGAGATAGAATTTTCCCCCTGTTTATTTGTAACAATTATCCATGGTGAGTTGGCAAGAGAAGGTGTGTTCAACCTCTTTCCTGGTTTTCTTCGCCCTGTCTAACAGCTAAAAGTCTACAACTTGTTTAGAAAGAATCCATCAATCTTGAGGGAAAAGCTATCCCGCCACCCATCTGCACCTTGACCTTTTATTTATTGTCTTCCTTTGAAATACAGTCGCTCCTTTGAATGATAGTTTTTCTAATAAACTCTTTTTAATTTGTTGTTTGTAACCAAGTATTTTGACGAGCTCAAGGTTTAAAATTTGTTCGATACTTTAAATCATATAGTTATTATTGATCTTACGAATAATCTGGACTTCGGTATGGTCTGACTGAAAGAACAAATTCAATTGTTATCTGCTAACGTTTCGATTTGTTTTAAGGTCATCATCGAGGTAAAACAATAGGCGGTACAAATTGGCATAGTTATTGTTTTTTAATAAATGGTTTCAAAACATTTGTACATAACTGGCAAGGGAAACGTAAATATTCTAATCAGTAAAGGTGGAGACAAAGAACAGATACTAAACCCAGTAATTGATGAAAAGACATGCATACTAGAAAAATAACATAGACATACAACGCGTGGTGATTAATGGCCTTTACCAGATGATTATTAAAAAATCGGGAGATGTGGTCTGGTGGGATGTAAGTTCCAGAAAAACATTTTAATAAACTATTACCAACGTTTTTTCCCTACGTCGGCTCATTACAACTCAAAGTCCCCGATTCCTTATACAAAAATTGGTTTCTGTACCGCCTTCCTACCCCAGCCTTTCACAATACAACATATATAAACATAAAATCTCACTGGCACATTCAACACGATACACAAAAATGGCATATTTACGCAGAAAACAAACACTTTGAGATTGAATATAAAAGTAGGTTTTGGATTTTACACATTCACTTCTTTCAACATCCTACATGTATTTGTTAAATTTAAACAATGAAGATGATCTCAAAAAGATCGAAACGTTGACACGACAAAGAAAATGTTTTTCTAAAACCTACATCACACCAGACTACGACTTCAGGATTTCTGAATTATCTTAAATAATCAACATTGAGAAAGATTTGAGTGATCTAGTTTTTTTTTATTAGAGTTGATGAGATATTTGAAATATGATAACAAAATATATATGCAGGAAGAAGGAGTGGCAAAGAGAGGCGTTTTTATTATTATTTTAGTTAATATGCTAATGAACGATCGGATGTTTGATCAAGATACTTTCAACATTAAGCACATCTGTAATTAATACGATGATTTTTTTTCCCGAAGACTAGTTTAAATTGTAATAGTGATGAGAATATGCAATCAATTTACGAAGTTGAAAATTGTAGCTCTGTTCTTTAGCTAAACGTGAAAGTGATTAGTAGTTTGGACGGAACTTTGAAGCATAGCTTGTGCACAAAATAAATTAGCTGCAGCATACCTATCTAAATTAAGGTTTTTACATGAGAAAAAAGTCACCGTCACGACCGGGATTCGAACCCACGACCATCGGCTACATACAGCTCTACTCTAGGGTTGAGATGGGAAGTTAGTGTCGAAGTGGATCGAAATTAAGATTGCTCGGGTGGTAGAGTATCGGTGTATCTAGCGGAAGATTGTGTTCTTCAATCCTGCTGTTGACATTGATTTTTTTATCTCAACTAAAAACTTAATTAATTGAAAGATATTAATTGGTCAAGTGGACCACGAAATCTAGTGAATATATGCCAATATTTTTTCTCTCCATTATGGATAAGAGTGAATTGTGCTAGTAAGAGATTCTGAAGGCAGTACGTTCTTCTACAGTTAAAAAAAGAGAACGCTTTCCGAATTTCAAATACATAACATAATTACAAAGATTAATCGATAGAATTGGGAATTATTTCAAGAAGTTAAATCAGTGAACCAACCGATGGAATAATGAACAATTCGTTCAAATTCAAGAGCATAAAATGTCCCTTCGATTTTAAATTGAATCCCTGTGAAGGTAAATTACTTTATACAGAAATACATAACGGACACTATTTCTTGTTAAACTTACAAGAATAAAATGAGTTTTTCCATACTAAAGTCGAAGATAAGAATTGAAATCTAAATATAAGGTTAGAATTTTGTGTAATAATTCTTCAGTCCAAAACAAACATAACCCATGAAAATTAGAACTTACCGTCATGTTTTTGGTTGTGGTAATAGATCCACAAACGAGATTGGATTCTTTAAACGTACACTAAAAATTGGGTATCATTTTCAGGTCTAGGTTCAAAGAAACATGAAACCAACTATTAAAAACTTAAACAGATATTTTATAGAAATCTTTTAGATTTTGTTGCCTTATGATGGCGTTTAAATAGGTCCAAAGATAGAAAGATGATAACTATCAAATTTTTTCATACATACCATTCGTTGATCTAGATTATTATTAATCTACTCGTAAATAAATTTACACCGTGCTTTAAATTTACCAATTTTGGTCATACTTTTGTCACTGTTTTCGTTTGAAAACACGTTTGTCATCGTCTTAATTTTCATTACATATTTTGAACATAACACTAATCATAGAAAAGGAAGAAAATAGGAAAACCCCTACAATATTTATTCTGCTGTCATTCACGGCGCCAAGGGTGTGCTAAACCGTCAACACGGGCGGTCCAAGCAAAACTAACGAACTGGGCGCCGTATTACTTTTGTTCATAAACTACTTGCATCATAGCAATAAAGTCTATTATAAATTTAGTAAAATTTTGCTTTTGTAATATTGCAGTAATTAGAGAAAGAAACGATTGAATACGGCTAATTTTCTGCTAGAAAGAAAATGAAATAAGAAAAGGACACAGAACAAGTAGACTGTGCTCAAAAATATTACCCGAAAAATATAGGAATAAAGAAAGACAGAATGAAGGAGGGATGGAGAGAACGAGTAAGCCAGAGGGAGAGAAAGAGAGAGGGCTTTATTCTGCAAAACATAAAAAAAATTTAAAGCTTTTATAGTTTCCAAGTTCTTTTCACAGTAGTTCGCTCATATTATGCATTTTATGCTTATGCTTCTTGCTAAAAATCTTCTTCAAATTAATTTGTGGGTCGTTTTCCTGTCAAAGCTGAAGTGGCTCTTTATTAAAAAATGGCACATTTTCACCCCAGAAACGCTAAAGGGCTTCGTGATATTTAAGTGGTCTACTTCATTTTTTAACGCTTGCCCTCTTAAAGAATAATTCATGAAGAGGCAGCTTGCCGGCGTTCCTCTTTTCCAAATCTCCCTCTCTTTTTCTTGTTAAGATCCGATTCGGATAGAACGAAACATCCCGGCACCGCAAAAGAGCATGCGGCATTAAAACCTCGTTTCCAGACCCTTCTTGAAATCCCGAATTCTTTTCAATTATTCCGTATAAACGCCGGTTTAAAGCCAGATCTTTCACCCTGATGACTTTCCTATTGATATGCCGCACAGTATTTTACAGATAAATGTTGTATTACTGAGGGTTTTTTAAAATGTTTTTTATACAAGATAATATTAACTGCTGACCCTCGTTTTTCATAGAGCTTTTATGGGGAGAAAAGCCGAGACGCGTAAATCTTTATTGTTGTTCTACGTTCTCACCTCCCAAAATTTTTTTGGTTTAACATTCCAGGATAACAGGATACGAAAAACAGTTCAACGCTTTCTAATTGCAAACTACTCATCAATGCACATCCTTCATAAAATTTGTCTCTTAATTTAACGATCCAATTGCGCCGAACCAAAGAATTTATTGTGAAATTAATTCTTTTACACAAAGTAATCACGAGTGGTTGCGATTTTTCTTCTGCTGTTAAAAGTAAATGTTTAAAGATGCTGGATCACAAATAGTAAAATTAAATTTATTTTCAATGTATTTATCACGCGGTTACACATAGAAGCAAATGGTACAAAAACAATCACAACAGTTCAAAAAATAATAACAAAACTATTTAAACATAACACCTAGAGACAGGACATGTAGGATCAACGATTTTATTGAAACCTTTTTCCTGTTATTTAACCAGGTGAACAAATATTAGATACGTGTCGAGTGTTCTTGTGTTGTAATTCAATCCTAGGAGCTGAAAAAAAATATAGAAAACCCTCATAATTTTTTTAAACATTTTTTTACTTTTCTAGTACGTGTGTTTTAATATTATAAAAAATATATTTTTAATTTTCATAAATTAAAAGAATAAAATTCTGTCGTATACTAAGACACTCGGGCACTTTACACTCTAGCATTTGACAATTACAATAGACTATTTTTATTTATTCCGTGATGGAAGATTCTATGTTTGTTTTCGTTACTCCAAGAGTAAGTCCACGGCCGAAATTATCTTCTGGCAAGTGTGCCAGGTGTCTCAGAACATGAAAGTTTTTTGTGACTTTGTACAAAATATTATTATGTTATTGATGAGTTGTTATAATTTTATCCTTCCTTCTTTCACTTATAATGGCATAATAGCGAAATGTAAACATCACATTAAAGAAAAAAATATTTTTCTTTCTGAACAATGTTAAAGGGTGAAAAAGTCAATGAAAGATAAATAAGAAATGTATATTGACTTACAAAATACTTTTAATTATTTTCAGAACAAAAACAATAAAACACAAAAATCAATTTTTTTTAAATATGTAGACATTAGTGACCGTAAATCGATAATTATTCAGATATCGTGAGATGCGGCCTGGTGTGATGTAGGTTTCGAAAATACATTTTCTTTATCGTGTATTGAGATCATCTTCAGAGCCTGGGATTTATAAACATTATTTATATTTAAAAAATACATTTAGGATGTGGAAAGTGAATTTATACAATTCAAAATATATTTTATATTCAATCAAAGTATTTCTACTCTCGTTGATTGAATATGAAATATATTTTTTAAATATAAACAATGTTTGTAAATCCCACGTCCTGAAGATGATCTCAATAAAAGATCAAAACGTTGGCACGACAAAGAAAATGTTTTTCTGAAACCTACATCACACCAGACCGCATCTCACGATATCTGAATACTTTTTAAAATAATTTTTTGCTGGCTCGTAGAGGGTAAGTGAAGTGAGTTGTAACGGGATTAAAAGTATAAATAAATTCACCAACATCGTGTTAATTTATTGAGATTTTCGTCGTGTTTGCGTTGTTTTACTTTTACGATTGCGGCTATATATATATGAATGTACGTATGTATATGTGTGTATGTATGTGTGTGAAAAATTCTTCGTACAGGAAGGATAAAAAGGCGGTTGCGGAAAACGTGTAATATCATTTATGAAAATAGAGAGAAAAGCAAACGAAATGGAAAAATATCAGACATGTAAGTAAGGCAAAAAATGAGCATAGTTGAAAATTTGGAAATGTGACAAATTTAACTAAAAACTCAAAATTACCAACAGACTACAACAATTACACCATTCAATATGTTATACAAATTGACATGAAAACAGACCGCCTCCAATAATTACAAATTTCGGACTAAATCCATCTGCAAAATCATTCTGACCTAACACTGAAAATTGCAAAATGTCGAACCTATATGACAATAATTCTACTGTTGTTGAAACAAAGGTATCAAAACAAAAAAAACAATAACTTTATATAGTTTTAAAGGGGGGCCGCGGTAGCCGAGTGGTTAGCGTGAGAGACTCTCGGCTAGTAGTCCCCGTTCGATTCCCGCCGTCGCCTCTGGCCCTTTTTCCACGATACCCTTCCCCCAAAATACGAATAACGGAATAAATATATACAGCAGTCTGGCTAGATATGCTTAGTTCATGAGGTCATAAATAAAATAAAAAATATGGTTTTAAACAATCATAGCTTGGGGTCGGTAGCCGCAACGGTTTAGGCGTTGACAGATCGCTCATCTCTGTAAGGTGAGTCACCTGACAAGCTACAGAATTTACAAATGGACTTCTTTTCGAAAACAGCTGCACTACGAAGGTTTTTATTACCTCTGATGTTGCGAACTATCTTTAAAAAAATAATAAATAATCAAAACAACACTAAGCAAAATTAGGCGGAATTGATCATTATTGATACACTCCCCCGCTGATATTGTCTCAAAAATATATATAACACATTTATTTCTTTTAAAAAACACTAGTAAAATGTTAAAACATCATATTATTTACAGCCCTCATGAAAGGTTATATTTTCTGTGACACAGTTGGCCCAGTTTAACGATCCATCAATCTCTTCCCGTTTTGTCTTCTTTTCGTCGACAATGTTTTCGTCAGAGTTTACATCGAAAACTTAAACTGCCTTGTGCTAATCATGCCAACACACAGTCTGTGACTAAAACGACGTGAACTTTGCCAACAATATTCTATTTTCTTTGACGGCTACGTATCACCTCTTTACAAAGTGGAACACAAGAACAACGTGTAAGAAGACTTGAAGACACAACGGCTATAAGTCCTTAGTGAGTCGCTGATATTTCAAACCGAACCTCACAATACTTAGTCACTTCAACGTTTGTAAATATTACGTTGATAAACAAATATATTAACAACGAAGAACTTTAACCTTTGTAAATAATTCGTATACATTTGATATTTTCAGTTTTAGAAAACTCCTTGTTATAAAATAAAGATAGTAATGTTTTAGTTAATTACGTTAGTAATTGAATCTGTTTTTTTAATTAAAAAAAGACTTTTTGTAATAAAAATTATTCTCCAATAACAACTTTCAACCGAGCTGACGAACAACAATAAAAACTAAAACGGAAAGCAATCATAATTCGATGAGGATTGATGATGAGGGCTATGGATGTTTTTTCTTTTAGAAATGGTCAGGACAATGGAAGCGTTCCGACAATAAGCTCCCTTTATTGTCGCTCGAGGCGATTCATTATTTTTTCATATCAGGATTGTAACTAACCTCATTAAGGGAGGATTAGAGGTTATTTTAATTACGATTGATTTTCATTTTTTCAGCTACGAGGTTTGAAGAAAACAATTTAATTTTAACCTCGGATAATTATTCATAATAAAACGAAACATCAAACATTGTTGTACAGCAAAAATCACCGTAGAAAAAGGTTGTTAAGTGTTCACTTCGTTTTCAACTGCGAATAATCCTGGTGGAACGTTTCGATAATGCACGCATTAGCTGTTTATTCTATAAAGTTACTTTTGAATTATTGCTCATTACAATTGAATAAACCTTAGTTGAAATACATTGGTCAAGGCCTGAGGCGCCAGAAATCCTTTTGAACCGACTTGCTTTAACTTTTAAGAAAACTTTTGGCAGATGGGAAAGTCCTAGGTTTCAAACTTTGTTGTCAGGCTAAGTTGAGTTGAAAATTTTTGACTGGCTGTTGAAATCTTTTTATACCACCTTTGTTCCAATCACACCTACAATATAAAGAATTTAATCACTTGCACGAAACTTCCCTTTTTCAAAATTCAAAAGTTTAAAAATTAAGAGAAAGAGAAAGAGGGAACGTGTGTGTGTGTGTGTGTGTGTGTGTGAGAGAGAGAGAGAGAGAGAGAGAGAGAGAGAGAGAGAAAGTGAATTTTAATTTCTGTTAGGAAGGCTTAACCCGTTGGCTGTTCGGACAACTTTACAATCCAGTTTTCATGATATATTGCACTAAAAAAAAGCCGTGGACACTGTCGGGATTCGAACCTAGGTCATCTAGCGTGGTATATATTATCAAGGTCACGGCGGTTCCGTCTCTCTCTCTCTCTCTTAAAGAGATTAAAGAAATCTCTCAATAAAAAAATAAAACATCCATGGAGGAAAAATTATAATTACTAAGAGAGAATACGGCCAATTGCGCAAATGAATTGAGAACAATATCAGGAATTGAGAAACGTAAAGAGAAAATAATTGCACAATTTAATAAGTGCCGTAAAGTTAAAAGAAATACGAGCCCCCCCCCCCCAAAAAAAAAGATAATAGTTTTCATAGTGCGTAGTCTGTAGTCAAATTTCCCGATTGTATTTATACATGTATGTAATGTATAAATATTTTAAAAACGTTTATGTTAATAAAATATTTTACGTTAGGTTAGTATGTATTAATTACGTCCTCATAAACCTGGATAAATTATATAATTACTGATACAATAAAAAACTCATCTGCTACAAACGTGCAGGACTAACAGTTAATGGATGAAATTATTTAAAAATCGTAAGATGCGGTCTGGTGGGATGTAGCTTTCAGAAAAATATTTCCTTTGTCGGGCAAACGTTTCGATCTGTATTGAGATCATCTTCGGGGGGCAAGATGATCTCAGTAATATTCGAAACGTTGGTACAAAAAAGAAAATGTTTTTCTGAAACCTACATCACACCAGACCGCATCTCACGACTTCTACATAATTACCGATTAACGGTCACAAATCACCACACATTACTTCTTTCTTGTGTAAAATGAAAAGTTAGTGTCTCGATTGGAAACCACCGATTGAAAAATGGCAAAAAAAGGGGGAAAATTCGACAGGTTGTACTTTGAGTTGGGGAATTGGTGTTTCATTTAAAAAATATATGTAGGATGTGGAAAAAAGTGAATTTATACTTGTATTGTTTTTATTGTTAAATGTAAACATTGTTTGTAAATCCCAAGCCCTGAAGATGATCTCAATAAAGATCGAAACGTTGGCGCCATTTTTCAGAAACCTACATCACACCAGACCGGATCTCACGATTTCTGAATAATTATCGATTAATTGTCACTAATCACCACGGATCGTATGAAATGTTCAGATATAATAAACGAAATATATTTACACTCCCCCAAAAAACAATCTAAACAACAGGAGTAATTACTTTTAAGAAATTTACAATTACTAACCGTACGGTAAATCTGAATTTGAATAACAATTCTATTTCTCTTATCTCGTTATATTATCACAAGAAAATTGTCAAATTAATATGACAAGATCAACTGTTCGTAGACAAATTTCGCTTAAAAAACGTTAGTCTAAAAAACTGTGCCTAAATATCATTTAGTACTGCAACATTAAAAATCACTTAATTTCATTGAGTGCGCATTAAATGTTACGTTACATAATGAAATTAGACTTTAACTTTCAAGTGTTTAAAGATATCAGTGTTTACCTATGTGACTATATACCCTCAGTTGGGAACAACTCTGAGTAAATATTAAGTTTACGGATCTACTTGAACATATTATGTTTGGTAGTGGTATTATTAGGCTGAACCAATACTTAGTTTGGACTTGATTTATCTCCCTCTCTCTTTATCATTCTTACTCTCTAACCCTCTCTCTAATTTTCTCTCTTTCTTTCCCAATATATCCTATCTGATTTGGTGTTTTTACGTTCTCTCATTTTTGTTCTATCCATATCTTTCTCTCTGTTCTTCTCTAACCTACCTATTAACTCTTTCGTATTGATCGCATCGTTTTGTTTCTTTTAATATTTTCTTAGCTTTTAAACGTATAATATTTTCAATTCTGTGTAAGGTGTCTTTTTTGTATTAAATGTTTTTGCCTTTCTCGTGTAAGGTTCTTTTACACACTTTTTTATACACTTTGTTCTGTTTATCTTGTGAAATTTATGAATTATTGGTTTCCTTCTGAACATTTACTTTTACCCATTTATTTTACTTCTTTGCTTTAAATCAGTACGTATATTTTTTCTCTTACTGCCTTTGTACTTAACTACATACATATTTTTATTGCTGGTTATTACTTATGTATTTATTTTATATTTATCTACATTTTATCTTATGTTCTATCTATATACTCTATTGTAATATGCAGAGATTAGTGACCGTTAACGGATAATTATTCAGATAGCGTGAGATGCGGTCTGGCGTGATGTAGATATCAGAAAAACATTTCCTTTATCGTGCCAACGTTTCGATCTTTTATAGAGATCATCTTCAGGGCTCAAAGTGTATGTCTTCTGTGTAATTGTGCCATGTCGTGTTGAGAGTGGTATTGTAATATTTCACGTAAATTTTTTCATTTTCATAATAACATTGACGTTTAACCTTTTATCGATATTGTTTTCTCCATTCCACTATCTATTTTCTTCTGTCTTCTGTTTTAATTAATTTTTTTTATGTTGTTTGCGTATTCTGTTATCTTTCTACTTGCGGGAATACCTCGACGGACTGTCTGCTAGCGGGAACATGAAAATCTGTAACTTTTATTATCTGTATGTTCTTGTTTATTTACCAGTAATTTTACAACCTGTTCACAAAAGACTTATTATCAACTAACTGTTTTCGTACATTCTTCATACACTTAGAGAAAGTTTTCTCTTTCAAATACTTTAAACCTTATCATGCTTAATAACTTTATAATTATTTCTTTTTCTCTTTATATCAAATTTAACTGGTTATCGTTCTATCTTCTAATGAAAATCGCTTTTTAATCTATTTTACTATATCATCTTGTAATGTGCATTAATAGTTAGGTTTAAAATTTATTCCTACTTGTGTTTTATTGAATATTTATCATCCAGAATAATAATATGGTTGAAGACGTTTAAAATAATTTATTTATGAAGTTCCATATTTGTCGACAGAACCTTAGTTTGTTTTGCGCAAGTTCATTTGGACAACATGCAGTACCTACATAAATCTGAGATACAAATTGGTTTTCAATTTATGAATTTTTTACTAATTCGATTGTAATCAAATTTTGGGATTTTTATAAATTAAGATTTGTAATTATATTTTAAAATAAGAAAGGCTTTTGCTTTTTGTGTAAAACGAAATTGGCAACAAACGGTATTCTCCGCTTACTATTCAATCACTTCAATGGTCTAGTCGCTCGGGGCCAGAGTTTTTCGAATGGCAATTAACAATTTACAAGGCTTTTTAAGGGTTGAGAAGGGAATTGAAACCCTATTACAAAAACATCACTCCTTTCCTGGTGCATTGATTAAAAATGCTATTCCCAAGGCGAATAACCACCAGGTTATCAGAGAAACGCTTAACCAAGTTCTTTTTAAACTTGTTTAAATATGCATGCTTGCAAAAATAAAATCAAGTAACTACGAGAATGTATAACTGAAATCAATCATATCAATTCATAACTCAAATCATAAATCAAAAAATTCGAACCGAATCTGTCTATCGGAAAAAAGTTCATGTTTTTTCTTCCCAAGCGGATAAATCTAATGTAGATTAAATAATTTAAAAAAATAAATGAAAGTAAAATAAAAATTAAATTTATACCGATTATAATGGCGTCATATAATCATTTGTAAAAGGTGTAATTCTTGCGTTACTTGTCGATTTCTTTCAAATACCAGATTTCATTTTAACTGCAGAAAAAAAATTTAAAAAATTTTTACCTCTGAGATAATGTATAGCGAACATTACATTTATACAAAAATATCTACAATACTTGGTACAATTTAAAATTATCTGTTATAAAATAGGTACAGTTTTGTGTGAAATAGTTAGTGCGAAGCACATTATGAAAAATTGGGCCTTCAAGAAAAAACATCAATTAATTAATATTTAATTAAGGTTTTGGTTGATATAGGGAAGCCGGTGTCACAAGAGGGATTCGAACACAAGACCTTCGGCAAGATACTGTAACACCATACACTGTACGCCGTTACTGTACGATTTGAACTATCGAGACTTCGATCCACTCGGACACCACCTTTCCAAGTTTTTCATCTCTTCCATAACTTTAATAAAAGATGAATTAATGAAAAGAATATATTTGGTCAATCTGATCACGAAACCTAATATAATAGATGTGAATGTTTGTAATTGAAGAGGCAAATTTTTCTACACGGCAAATTGACTGTTCGATATGCTCGTGACCACGATTTGGATAAAATATAATTTTATACAATTGTATTATTTTAATTTACATAATCAATCCAATACATGAGACCATTACTTATTTATGGCTGAAAATTATAAGCTCTAATCTCCACTCGTTTGAACATGGCGCATACAACTTAGGGAGTTGTGCCTATCACTTTTCGCAGCCCGCCGGCAATTCATCTTTTTTTGCGATTTGCAACAAATTAATCTACTCCAGGTATTGGGAATCCGTGGGCAGAAAGATGTTTCATCAGTCCAGGTTGGTGTCCGTATGATGTTAAAAGCTAGATCGATTGAGCATGAAACCGCCGAGATTCACTTATGTATAATCTTGGCACATAAGAGCTCGATTACCGACCTAGTTGAGACGTACTCCTTAACCGGTCTCCTCCGCCTTTCATTTCGTTCCGATCTATCCGACCGATTGCCCTGCCAATAACCGCCGTTTTGCCAAGACGTGCCAGCTAGTTGTACGGTCCCACAGGACACAATGGGAGGGATGACGAAGAACGTGTCACAGACAGCAGCAACCTGAAGGAGTACAGACGTGGAAAAGGAACCACAATCTCTCGACCTTTCATTACTTTTCTCAAATACTGATCAAAAATATTTAACGTTTCAATAAATCCAAACTAATATAAACAATTAATCACACTTCAAAAATTATACAATCTTATGAATACCTTTCTTAAAGACATTTACCATTGTTTTTAATATTTTTGTACATTCTAAATAGAAGATTACAATTATGCTGAATAAGGAAAATAAAAATAGAATTTATACTTAATTAGCAAAAAACTTGATTTGAGGTAAAAACAATCACAGATAAATTCGTAGTGATAAAGAGTTCAATCCATACAACATGATTCAGAACTTTCTTTTTTAATTTGTCACATGGTTTGTCATGTTGTTATTAAAAGTAATCTGGACATGTATCGTTTCGGATTTCGGCATTTCTTTTAATTTCAGAGAATACGTTCTAAAAAGCGTTCATACGAACAACTTATATAACTCTATCAAATAAGAATTCTTTTTATCTAAGGTTATGGTTGAGATGAAAAGGTTAGAGTCAAGTGCAGGATTCGAACCCACGATCTTCGGCTCACTTCGCCTCTGCTCTAACCACTTGAGCTATCGTGGTCTCGATCCATTTGGACACCAACTTTCTTATTTTTACCCAAAATCTTTCAGATTTCCATTATTTTTCCCATTTTGCAAATATCGTACAGTCAGGATTCGATTCTCTGCGACGTACAAAATGGCCAAGAGGAAGTTTTAGCGAAGAGATTACTTTTTAATGATTATAATACTCTATATATGTTGAGCGGCCATTGATGACCATATTAATTATTTTGTATTTTTTCTAAAAGCTCCCCTTGGCTACTTTATAAGTCGCTGATAATCGAATCCTGACTGTACGATATTTACAAAATGGGAAAAAGAATGAAAATTTGAAAGTTTGTAGGTTGAGATAAGAAAGTTGGTGTCCAAATGGATCGAGGCCACGATAGATCAAGTGGTTAGAGTAGAGGCGTATTGAGCCGTAGGTCGCAGATTCGAACCCGCTCGTGACACCGACGTTTTTATCTCAACCAAGACATTATATAAAAAGAACAATTAATTGAAATAATGAACATGGTCAATTATGGTAGCTAGACATACATGGATTATTATATATCTATGTAGAAACCTTCTTGAAATCCAAAGAAAGAAAAGGTCACAATGCCCTAAAAGGCTTTTAAAAATGTTTGCATATAAAAAGAAATTTACATTTATATGAAAAATACAAAATATTCACGTCTTAAATTCATTTCATGAGAGGGTTTGGCGTAATAAGATAGAACAAAAACTCGGCTATATATTTCGTATTATTTCTCACAACTTATTAAGACTTGGTTTTTTTTTCTTGTTATCATCGTATACAAAATTATTTTAACCCTGTCTTCTTTTCACAATAATAATAACAGTATTCACGCGTAAGGCTCCATTCTCACACGGTTCGTTTCACTGCAATAAATTGCTTTTTTTATATATCAAATCTTGCCTTTTGAGCCGAGGCGGGCAGCGTCTGAATGAAATTGTGCCGGTATCTTTTAACATATCATCTCAATTCTTTCTAAAAGGTGGAAGGCCGTAAATAACGCGCGTCGATACCCTCCACTGCTTTCAACCGTGAGGAAAAACCTCGGGCTATAATTTTCCCAGGTTGACGTCTATATTTAAGAGAGTAACGGCAAAAGCATCAACATCCCCCTGCCCGCCCATAATACAATTTCTTACCTTGACTAATGCACTTTGGTGTAGAATATCAAAAATGCAGTCCAGGGAGAAAATCTCTTTACGACATCAATAATACCATAAAATACGAGTTCTATTCTATATCAATAGCTTATTCATTGAGGCTGGCGGTAACTTTATAATAGAAAGTTTGGCCAAATACAATTATTGGCCAAAAATCAATGAAAACATCAACTCTTCACACATATTTTTCTATACTATGAATATCAACTAGTTATTGCAATTGGAAAATAAATCATTTTAAGATAAAAGAAGAAACAAAGAATTGTTTTAATTTAAGAAGGGTATTAAACTTTTTGAAATCAAAATATTTCCCTAGATGCGCTTTCTTCACTATTCTACCTTACGGGGTGAATACTTCTATATTTTATCTATTTTGTGTACCATCCAAATTCGAAAATCTGTTTACTCCCTACTCCGAACGGAATCGGCGTCTAACTGGCTTAAATTTAGCGACAACTGGAAATGCCCCGTGTAGAACAGACAATTACTTCTCCTGAATAGATTTTTTTCTGATGAATTCTAAATACAAGTTTTTAAAAACCTATTCCTTATATTTCTGTAGAAAACTAACAGCCACAGAATCCCAGTGTTCATTGTTGTTAAAAAATCACAAAGGAGACAAAAAATAATGTAAAAAAATAAATATATAAAAATAAATGATTCACTACAAAATAAATACACACACATATGTTACTGAAACGTTTTCGTTTCATTTGGAACAGATTTCCTGAAAATATTCTAAAGTACGGCAAAAAGAAAAAATTAGCTTGATTCCTTAATGACAGTACACATTTTTTGAAAAATATTCTTTTCAAAGTTGAAAATTGTGAAGGAAAAATGATTTAAAAACAACAGCCGTTTCAAAATAAAATTCACGCTAGCCCCTTCGGATCGATTTTCGATATATGTTGTATGTATATTTAGCAAAGGTGTTTATATTGCCATATGGGTATGTTTCACAGAAACATGCATCAATTATTTAAGTATCATTTCTGACACATTTTCTATTTCCTTATCCCAATCCTCCCAGTCGTATTTCTTACTCGCTCTCTCATTCTCTCACTCTTTTTCATTCCTTTCCTCTTAAATATTGTTTTCGTTCTTTGCATTATTTTTTATGTAGTTTGGGTTGAAATGAAAAATTTAGAGCCACGAACGGGATTCGAACCCACGACCTTTGGCTAAATACTCCGCTACTAGACGACACCATAGCTCAAACAGTAGAGCAGCGACGCATTTAGCCGAAGGTCGTGGTTCGAATCCTGCTCGTGACACTAACTTTTACATTTCAATCAAAACTCTACAATGAACTAAGTAATTTAGTCAATTGACCGCGAAACGCAATAAATTTTTTTTTAAATTTTGTTTCAGTTATGGTACAGCGTGCTATTTGTTTTCACACGTTAAATAATTTCTCTTCATCTAGTTTTATATTTTACTTTTTCCGATCCAATAAAGTCTGTGTTATAACTGTAGATATCTTTCAATTAATTTGTATATGTAATAATTTAATGTATGTTTTTTTAATTAAATTAGCCATTTAGAAAGTTCTAAAAGGGTTCGGCAACGTAAGAGAAAGTGACAATAACAGTAAAAATTAATACTTGATAACCGAAAAATATTTTTTTTCCTTAAATAAACCAGAAATAATGTGGTTAGCCAAACGTTGCGAAAATAAAAACCCATAGTACCAATAATACTTTGTTTCGTTTTACTAAGTAATTTGCAGCATGTTTTTTTAAACTTTCATCTCAAAATAAAACAAAAAAATTTGTAAAAATATGAACTACTAAAGTAGGGATTTGTATAAACTGTATAACATAAACATTAGTATAGTGCTATATATAAATTGGCCTTAACTACTTGAAATATGTCATCATTTTTTCCTAAAAATTAGGTAATAGATAAGTGAAATAAATAAAAATACATTAGCACAAACAGTTTTAGTTGATAATGTTTTCAATTCAATTCTTCATATAAAAATGTAGAATCTTTTTTTTGCTTGAGCTGTATACTCTTATAACTTTCCCCAATTTTCAACGTTTTTCATTTTCATCACAGACTGATACGATAAAATCTTTGACGAAACCATTGCATTCTGAACTCTGAAATTATTGGGTATAGTCCAATAAAATGTAAAATAGCTTCATGTTCGTTCGTATTTTTATGCTTTTATGTCGGGCTATCAACAATGGAGTCATCCCAGCCTTCAATACACGGTAGGGCCGATGAGTACTTCATATTCGGCGAGCTGTCAATTATTCGTTCCCATAACCAATCAACTATATACCCTGACAGACACACACATATATCTGCATACACATTGATGGGTTAAACAATAATTATGCAATTGCTTGTTACACAATTAAAATGGAGCGCACATTTATTGACAGTTTTGAAACCGACTTTTCATAAAGCGATTTTGAGTAAGTTATTTCAGCAAGGGGCAAACTTTTTTTTTCAAAGAGTCTTTTTCATTACAAGAAAGCGATAACTCTAGAAAGAAAAAAAAAGGCTAGGGGATCAATATAAACCACCTTGGGTCTGCTATACAAGGCCTAAACGGGGCTCGGTGAAGAGTTGTGAGTTTGATAGGTTTGATTCTCCAGTTCAGCGAGAGGGTTGGCGAGGGCGTGAGAAAAAGGGGCTAATTGTCCTGGCAAAACTCCAAATACTGATAGGGGTGAAGACCGGCCTATCTGACACCTTAACCGCAAATATCTATTTTCACCCCGCAGACTCATTATTTATAACTTTCCTTTCGAAAAGTGCTGCTCAGCATTAGTATGGTTATTATTTAGCGGTTCCTCCCGTTGACTTTTCTTTTATCGGGAAACGCCAGGACTCAAATCCTTCATTCAGCAATCCAACTGAATTAATTTAATTTTGGAATAATTGAAAAGCTAAGTGAATGAAATTTTTATAATAAAGGGATCAACTAAGTAAAATTTCAGCAGTATTTAAATTATTTAATACAATTTGTTTGTATTTCAACACCCATTATTCATATTAATTTTGAATTGTAACAATAATTTGAGTATGTGGGAATGATGTTATGATATATAGTGCTAAAAAAGCCCATGAACTTTTGTACAGAAAAACTTAAAATCCATATCGGAATTGGTCTTTTTTTAAACTAAACGCACCATTTATTTCTCCCTCTTCAGACCTACAATATTTGATTATAATAAATAAATACGTCTTTTTACCAAAAATAGTATGAAATATCTCTTTATGCATACACTTGTCTATGTGCCCATATGGAATTCATGGGTTAGCAAGGTTACGAAGGGTACAAAAACAAAGAGAAACAGGAACACTTAACAGAGCTCAAGAAAGAGGAGCGTGGGAGAGAAAGACAAAACAGGGTAAAACTGCAAGAATAAATGTTAGTGTATGGTAAATGAAAGTAAGCAATAGAGAAAAATGAGAGAGAGAGAGAGAGAGAGATACAGGGAAAGAAACAGACAGACAGAATGAGGCACCTAATATAAATGCACTGCCAGGCAAAAAATTCCACCGAATTTTTTTTTCTCGATAAAAAAAATTCTGCCCATAGTTTATCTTATTGTATTTAAACATATATATATTTGTTTAAGCTGTGTTTTAAATTAAGTACATCACTTAGAAATAAACGCACTTAATCCTTAATCCAAAACAAGGATAAAGGAATTTTCAATGTAGACGTTTTAGGGAATTGAAAATGGTTATTCAGTCTCATATAAATTCTGGAGTTATAAATTGATTAGTTTTCATATTTGTTTAATTAATTGCAACTTTTAAACTTAAAAATGCCAACTTAGAGATGAAGATGTGTGCAGTGTGGCACATATTAATGATGGACCTTCCGTCAGAAATGCGGCTATTGCCATCAGAGATCCCTAAGACACACTGCGAGACGTCGTTAGACATTTTCGAGAAACTGGACCTACCTAAGAAAGCCTAATTCTGAAGGTCTTCGAGTAACGTTTGAAAGTTTTAGATTTGGTCTGCTGAACTTTTGACAGATGAGTGTAGAATTGCTATACGATTTCCAGATATACGGGAAAGAGCGTGGAGAAGGCGAAATCAGGTGTGAAGGTTTTTTTCCAGAGATAACCTTTTCATCATAGCTATGTTTTGGTGTGGGCGGGTATTTCAATGTCTCCATGGTGCACAAAGTTGTTTGGTAGTCATGGAAGGTCTTTGACTGTCACTACCTATGCGGATGATAATTTGGAACGTCATGCCTTGCCTATCTTCGATCAAATCAGCGACATTCCCATTCTACAGCCCCACAAACGTACCTTCAACCGCATCACATCAGGGTCTTAGCTGGGCCAGCTCTTTCTCAAGACTGCTATCGTTAAAAGGCAAATAAGAGACATCATTTTTTTTTATACATTCCACCCTTTTGAAAAGTCTCTTTTTCGAGAACAAAGAGACATTTCCAGACGGGTAGAAAGTATTCCGAGACGTCTTTTAAACATAATTAAAGCAAGAGAAAGAAATAAGCTATATTGAAATGTTAATTAAAATTAACAAACTGAAAACAAATTTTTATCTGTCTGTCTGCTTTTTTATTATTTTCCTTATCATTTTACTGTGTTAGTACTAAGACTCAATAATTAAACGTTAGAAAACGTGAAACTTGGCCTATCAGTGAATACAGTATAGATAAAATTATTAAGAGAGGGGTGATAGAAGAATGGGCATTAAGAAATACACAATGAAGATGAATACATTAGTTTAGTTCAGTAGAAGTGAGATGGGAAGGTAGTGTCCGAATGGATCGAATTCACGAAAAGTGGCAGAGTAGTGGTGTATCTAGCCGAAGGTCGTGGGTTCGAAACCCGCTCGTGTCGTTTACTTTTTCTTCTCAACTAAAAATATTAATTATGTGAAATATATATTTAAGTTTGTGTTACAACGTCAGAAAGTGTGAAAATCATTGTGAGATGGAATGAGAAATAAATAGAGTTAGTACTTAGGAAAACTCGTGAAAAAAAGAAATAAAATGACGCCGAAAGTTGTTCATTTAAAAATACTTTCATTCTCTTTTAAATATGTTTGGTTAGGTAGATAAAAAATTTTATTTAAATGCAACTACGATTTTTTCAATTTTTTTTTTTTTTTTTTGCAAAAACAAGTACTATGTAACGATTTGCATTGAGAGTGGTCGTGAAACTTTGAAACGACTATTTTTATTGATATTGATTGAGCGCCCTTAACTCGATAAAAGATCCTCTTGTATATTATGCTGCATACATTGATCCGGAAGGGTGGTGTGATTGAAACGCCGTTTGGCAGGCATTCATTTTTTACACATCGGTTCGTTGGTTTCCAAAGAAACAAAAGCGTGGTAACGGCTCTCTTATACGCTTGAACCGAACCACTCCGCCTACTCCAAGTGCTATCGAGCCCTCCGGGAAACGCACTGAGCCACTCGAAACATATGAGCTTGATTGATGAGTCACCGGATAATCCGCGTTCACCGTGTCGAATTATAGTGATTTCTCGCCCCTGGTTCACCCACCTCTATTATTCATTCATGTGACCTTTAACTAATTTATCCTCTCACCGATATCAACAGGGCCGGTTTAAATTTTTATTTTACCTACCTAGAAAGGAACATAATTCACCTTGAAAATTTAAAATATGAAACGTAGTAGAATACATTTTACATATTAATACTTTTAAGTATTTATATTAATAGGCTTAATATTTTCGGATTGGGTTGCCCTGATGAAGGCCGGAAAATCTATGCAATGCTTTAAATTACTACCTAATTTTACTTTTTTCTTTAAGGCCAGGGTGTTCGTCTGTGAAAAAGGGGTCAATACTTCTAATACTGAAAATAGCAATGGAATATACCCATGAGGCAAAATTATTTCTAGAAAAAAAGTTTTCTTTACCTAATTAGTCACCGTTCTAAATTTATTAACCACTGAAGATGGCAATCTCTTCAACATGCGTTCATTCCCTAACAAACAAAACAACCTATTTATATTTTGTTAAAATTATTTTTCTTTTTCTCCTTCTCTTTCATACTCTGTTTCTCTCACTCTCTCTTTCTCCCTCCCTCCCTCTCTCTCTCTCTCTCTCTCTCTCTCTCTCTCTCTCTATTTCTCTTACGTACACACACACACACACACGCACACACACATTCCCTTTCTCATTTCTTTATTTCATTTTCCATCTACCTCCATCGTTGCCTCTCGTGATTTCTAATTGGTTTTCATTTCCTAATGTTATTACAATCTTTGCGTGGAGCCCCTTCACACGAAGGAACTCGTTTCGACCAAGAGTATAAAATTAAAATGAAAAAAATATCTGTGCCAGGAACTCAAACAAATTAATCGCAAAAAGGAAAAAAATCAGGATCTGTCCCAAATAAATTATAACAATAACCTTCAAACAATAAATGTATTTAGATTAAGAAATAAAAATAAATGATCTATCACATACACGACTTCTTGTCATTAAAAAAAAAAGAAGAAAAAAAAAGAGCAGGTGCCGTCAACAACTTGAAAGACAGTCCTTCCTCGTCCTTTTTTGTCTCCGCTCGCACTACCGAGCCTGAGGTGAAGGATTGCCTTATCCTTTGAAATAATCCACGTTGTAAAAAATATTGTTATAAAAAATTCACAAAAAAATGAGAAAAAAGAAAATCTTATACATTTTTATAACAATAATTTCAACAACCAGGATTATCTAAAAGGATACGCTAATCCTCAACATCAGGCTCGGTGGTGCGAGCTGAGAGAGAAAAGGACGAGGAAGGAGTTTCTCCCAAGTTGTTTGAAGGCACCTCCTTTTTTTTATAAATGTCAAGGAGTTGTGTATGTCCTAGATAACTTAGTTTAATTGTATTTTCTAAATCGGAATAGATTTACATTTTTAGAAGGTTATTGTATAATTTATTTGGGCTAGATCCCGATTATTGTCTTCTTGCGATTAATTTGTCTGAGTTTGTGGCACAGGCGTTTTAATCATTTCCATTTTACACTCGTGAGTGAAACTAGTTCCTTCATGTGAACGGGATCCACGCAAAGATCATAATGGTGTATCTGTCTATTTTTATATGTTGCTTTTCCGTTTGTCTTTCGTTATTTTATTATACTATCAATTTCAATTCAGTTTTGTTGATGACACTTGCAACTCACATATAAACTTACAGAAATAAATAATCAGTATATCCTAATTATACCTATACAGTACTTTTTAGTTTATAACCAATACCATATTTCAATGAATAAGAGGTACATCTTTAAAAGCTAATGTTGGCATAACAAATGCCGTTCATTATTCAGATATCGTGAGATGCGGTCTGGTGTGATGTAAGTATCATAAAAACATTTTCTTTATCGTGCCAACGTTTCGATCTTTTATTGAGATCATCTTCAGAGCTCAAAGCGTGTATCTTCTGTGTAATCGTGCCATGTCGTGTTGAGAGTGCCCTCTTAATATGATAGTTCAAATAAACTTGCGTGCTTTTAGCAGTTGATCCCATCAATTCAAAATTATAAAGCAGAATCTTTATTTCTAGACTCATGGCAAAGGAAAGGAAAAACCCGGAGGTCTTACCAAATGCCACCAAAATGTTTAGTTACGATTTGATCTGTTTTTGAATTTACGCAAAAGGGCAGACAAGCAAGAAACAGTTTTGACGAGAGTATTCATGTAAGTTTAATATTTTACTTCATACCTTATATAATAAATTAACTAATTGTAAATTAACTTACATCCCCAGGCCCTGAAGATGTATGCACTGTAAAGAAAATGCTTTTCTGATAGCTACATCACCGCATCTCACGATATCTGAATAATTATCGATTACCGGTCACTAATCTCTACACAAAATACCGTTAAATTATTATTATGCAATCTAGGGTTTTTTAGGCTCTTTTGAAGGAATTATCAGCGTTATAATAATGTTCGATACATTAAGAATCACTTTCGATGATTAAAATTGCCTCACCAATGAAACAAAATCATAGTTACAAAAATGTATAGTAGATTATACTACAATTCAGGTGATATTCATGAAAAACACATGTTTTTTGAAAGTTTTTTATATAAACATGGACATCGATTCAACTGGACAATTTGCACGGGTGATTAAAGTTCAAGGTGAGAATAACAAATTTTCTTCACTACTTAAATTTAAAAAGAACTGCTTAGTCGTAAAAATATTTTTTATTATATCTTTTAAAACTGTTAGCTGCTATGATCAGTAGGATTTATGTTATGTTTTAATAAAATAGAGAGAATGTAAAAAACAAAGCAAAAATTTTGGGGTTAATTTTATAATAGACCTTACATAAAAAGAATAATTAATAGAAATTAATAAATCATATATTATTTATTTCACTATTTAACAAATAACAACCAGTTATTATATTATTTCATTATTATTATATTTTATTATTTATCATTTCAATTAGGTTTTGATTTTTTAGTGAACACGGTGATGATGTATAATAATGAAGGTGAAGTCGGAAGTTCAACAATACATCCAGATGAAACAAAAGATCGAGAATTAATTCTGATGATGAGACGGGAAGAATGACCCGTGTGATGAAATGATTAATCCTTTCACTACCAAGGCAACACTCAATATATTTAACCATCCTTTCTTTTTGCTAAAAATAGATACACGAAAATACAAGGAGATATACGAAGAAGAAGATCCTTTTTGCATTAATCCAATTAAAAATCAATCAAATGTGTAAAAGATAAGTATTGTATAAAACAATAATGAAATTTATATATTCCCTCTTATTTTGGAGATCTTTGAGAGCATTTGTAACAATGATATAAATTTTAATTAAGGCAATATTTAAAATTAAAGCTTGTCCCATATACCGCGATTTATCATGTTTATAAATAATTAATTAACTACTTTCGTGGTCCGCTTGACGAATTAATAAATTAAATTTAAATGAGGATTTTAGTTGAGATGAAAAAAAGTTAATGACAACAGCGGGATTTGAAAATGACAAAAAGAGGGAAAACTCATAAGGTGGGGTTGAGATAGAAAGTATATGTCCGAGTGGATCGAGGTCACGATAGTTCATGCGGCGTTTCTAGCCCAAGAACATGGGTTCGAATCCCGCTCGTACCATCAACCTTTTCATCTCAACTAAAAACCTTAATTAAATTCAAAAATACTATTAAATTTTTGAATTGTTTGTATTTCATAACATGTTAATAGGTTTTATATACCTTTATTTTTGTTATGACTTGTCACAAATAGAACTGTTTTTAATTCTACAATGTAAAATAAATTTGGGCTAAGAAAAACTCAATATTTTTCAGTTCTTGTACATTTTCTACAAAATTTGTACAACTTTGAAGTCAGATTTTGTGAAATTTCAATACGAAAAGAACAAATTCTGTTCGGCAGAAAATCATTCAAATATTTTCGTATTACAAAATTTCAACAAAACCTATGGAGAATTAATGTGTTTATTTCTTCTCTTGTAGTGTAACGACTTGGCACTATATTATTATTTGTTTTGTAGGGTTTACATTTTTTTTCACAAGTTTTGCAAGACATTTTAATATATATCCAAATATTTTAAATTTTGTAGTTCCTTGAGAGGGTGTGTGTAATGTTAATTATCTTTTAGACTTATTTGTCCAAAATAACCGGGTCTGTTGCCCTTCTAACAAGGACAGAATGGTCGGCATGGAATTCCATTACATATTCCAAGCATTCTGTCTTGTTAGCGAGTCTTGGAGGACCCGCTATTTGTGTCAAAGCCCCCAGTTAAACAGGCTATTGAAAAATATATCAGGAATGTTGAATAACCTTTTTTGTGTTCCTTTCTTTAACAGACCTTCACTTTACAACAACAAAAGATGTAAATTTATTTTAAACAATAACGCCAAAAATCAAAATAATTATCAAATTATTTACACTATTTATATGGAATAGGTCATTAAAATTTAAATATTTCTAAAGGTTTTCTTTGTTTAATGATTATTGATACTAGAAAACGTAAATTGTACATTAAATCATTTGTAATGTAACATATCTTATAATTAACTGAGATATGTTTTAAAATATATTTTTAGTGTGCAATGAATAAATATGATGTGAGTAAATATAGAACTTCTATTGAATTTATTAGCTAGTAACAAACAAATGGACGCATTGAGCATGATTTAATAAATAAAATATATTGAAAACAAATATTGTCGTTTATAAAAAATACATTTTAAACAAAAGAATAATAAAAATATATTTTTATTTATTACATTTATTACATCAACGGCAAGTAGCCGATTTTACAACAGTACATATACTCAAAGAATGTGAAAGTACACAGCATTAAGTTTGACCATAGATGGACAGAATAAGTCTAGATCACTACTTAAGTTATTAGCTGTTGTACATATTCTAGGAATTGGAGCATTTGTTTAAGTAGTTCGTTTTACATAATTGTATAATGAACAGAGGAGTGAATCTGGTCCACTTATCTGGTACATTAAAAGATATCTTCTCCAACAATTCAGGACAACTAATCATATTCCTTAAAAGTTTTACAAGGAAAGCAATATCAATTGATGATCTACGACAGGGGTGCTCAAACGGTCGATCGCGAGTGCTTTTTGAGTAGATCTCGAGAAGAAAAAAATTGTTATAGGTAACTAAACTACAAAAATGTATTACGTAATAAAATAACACTGCTTGCGGCAAAAGGTGGCTTTATCAAAGGAACGCGCGGCACTCAGATTTTGAAAAACGAAAAATTTCTGACTGATTTGGCATTTTTGACTGACATCACAATGCACTTAAACACCGTTAACTTGGAGCTTCAAGGTAAAGGAAAATCTATTATTGAGATGATTAGCGCAGTCAACGCATTCAAAAGTAAATTGCAACTTATGATAGATCAACTGAAAAGAAAGGATCTGAAACATTTTCCGTCTTTGAAAGCAAGGATTCCTCAGTTGAATTATGATACGTATGAGGCAGAATTATCAAATATTTTGGGACAATTCGAAATGCGGTTTTATGATTGCAGTAAATTGGAAAATATAGCATCATTTATGAGTTATCCTTTTTCATGTAAAAACATTGAGGAATTAGCTACTGAAATAGCAAGTCAGTTTAATATGAACTCATGTTCTGTTGAAAATGAGTTGGTGCATATTATATCAGATATACACCTCAAAGCTACAGCATCTGATACAAATTTCTGGTGTTTTATATCTGAAGATAAATATCCGAATGTAAGGCAAATCGCCCGTCAACTGACCGCATTTTTTGGGTCAACTTACTTGTGCGAGTCTGCATTTTCTGAAATGAAGATAATTAAGTCAAAATATCGCAATCGACTAACTGACTATCATATGTCATCATGCTTGCGATTAGCACTCAGTGGTTACGTACCATCTTATGAAAAGTATGCTGAGGACATGCAGTGCCACGCTTCAACATCCAAAGCCACTCCTTAGTTAAGTAACTCTTTTGTTTTGGAATAACCAATAAACTCGCAATTTTGAATAAATATGAGTTTTTTCATTGATATTGTAGAGAAGAACCTAACTAAAGCTAACCCAAACCTTGACTAAAATAATGTACCTATATTGTGCAGAAAGCTAATACCTTATATGCTACGGTACACCCTACCTAGGTAGGTAGGTAGGGTGTATCGTGTATGTACGACAACCCTGCATCACACACACTTGCAGCATCTCAGAGTCGATCGTAAGTAGTCTAAAAATATTGAGGTAGATCGCCAGCAGTTCAAGTTTGAGCACCCCTGATCTACGATTATCGAATGAACTATTGTTCAGTACATTTCTGAGAGTTTCATTTGATATTCAACTAAAATTCAGACCAAGTTTGTAAGTATTTGAGAAATTTATTTTGAACCGATTCGAGTCTATACGTAAGTATGATAATAAGGTGAGCACACTCTCACTTAGTTATACTCTAAGATTGGCCTTATCACAGTAAAAAACAGTATTTTTAGGCAAAATATACAATTAAAATCCTGTCTATTTCTTTTCAAGAAACCAAGTAGTTTCAAACATGTATTTACAATAGATTCAATATGCAGGCTAAAAGAAAGAGACAAATCAAAAATGACATCTAAGCCTTTGATATTCTTTAAAACCATTAGTTCTACACCACAGATATCATATTTAAATTGTAATGGACTACATTTCTTACAAAAATGAACAAAATTGCATTTGTCAATATTTAGAGTCATATAATTTAGATCACACAATTTGACTAAATTGGTTATGCCTCGTTGTAACATTTTATAGTCTTCAATAGATTTATTTATTATAATTATATAATTTTATTATTTTAAATACTTTGAGATCGTCTGCGAACAACTTAAACTGACTATTTGTAAAACACTTAACAATATCATTAATAAATATATTAAATAGCAAAGGCGGCGTGAGGCCACCTTGTGGAACACCAGGGGTAGCAGATATAATTTCTGATTCGACATTATCTATCTTTACAATTTGAGTTCTGTTAATCAGACAATGTCTCAACCATTCTTCCTTAGGGAAAAGAAGTTCAAGGATACGGTAAAACTAAATGAAATAACTACATAAAATTTGATTTAAGCCAATTTTTATGATAACTAAGTTCTAGACGCGTACATATTGGTTTCTATGAGTATTAAATCACACCAAAGCTAAAAATTATTAATAGAGAAAACCGGTAATGAACTAAACACAATTTGTACAGAAAAATCGGGTCATCTTGATTTCATTGCCAGTAAAAGGGATAAAAACGCACGTTTTGAACTTTTTCATATTCATCACTTTACGGAAAAACAAAAAATAGAAAAAGTGTGTGTGTGTGGGTGTGTGTGTGCGCGCGCGCGCGTGTGTGTGTGTGTGTGTGTGAGAGAGAGAGAGAGAGAGAGGTACGCTAACGTATAGAAAAACGTAATTTTATAACCATAAACGATGAAAATTTTTTATGTTTAAAACTAGTGTGTATTAAATTGATTTATATTCTGTTTATTAATTTAATATGACAGTAAAAAAATTTAATGTAGGTTGTTGATTTTTTTGATGAAACAACACTAATTATTTTTCATATCCTACATCAACCAGTGTTCTTTGGTTCCCTCTTCAAAGCTGTTATTAGAGCTAAAAAGAACTTCTGGACTAATTAAAAATAATAAATATTATCAGTTCAAAAAGCCTACACCCCTTAATTACATACTACATATAGTCATTAATTTAAACAAAATGGTTCTGCAGATTATATATAATTTTATATTTATATATACATTTTTACCAGTCGACGAAGCTGCCCATATCGTTTTAAAAATTATTACTCAGTTTTAAACATGGTTTATTAATAAAAAAAGATACGTATTCTACAACACAATGAATTTTAATTTTAAAGCAGTTTATTCAACCAAATTTGATTCTAATGTAGTATATTTTTTATAGTTTACACAGAAAGAACAATATGCAAGGTACGCAGCAGAGCCATAACTCAGAGCACAGCAGGGAATTTTATCTGGATACACCTCAACGCTTCTAATACCGCCCAACCGTTGTTGTTGATAAAATCGGTTATTCCACTATCATAATAGACGAGAAGAGATTGTTCTTTGCTTGAAAAGGAGTAGGTAATTGAGTATTCAGAAATACTCATAAGAGCCTTTACGTTAAACCTTGGAAACAATTGGCATAAATTGTAGATGCGTTATGTTCAATAGAACGTAGATACGATGTGTTGCCAAAACGAATTAATCTCCTAGAATTCATTCATTCATTTTTTTAGAGGAGGAAAATATTTAAATTTTTGTTCAAGAATATAAAAAAAATATTTGTTTATAAGAATTTCATAATATATTTGTTTCTGAACTAACTCGATTAAGGAAAACGACTGGCTTAAATTCAAGTTGCCAAACCGTTACGTTGTTAAAATTGTTTTCCTGAATAATTAAATGTTTTATTAATTCGGGAATAGAAGGAGGGGGAATTTGGGCGGACCAATTCGGTTGATTATCCGATCCTCTAGCTTTCCCCCTATTGAATAATGTATGACGATAATGTTCATTTTAAATATCACAGCTTACGGCAGACTTACTTCTCGTTCCGTATGTGCATACATTGACCGTTTACCAATCTTACGATATGAGAGTTCCTTGTCTTCGCAACTGTTGCTTCGTCTCATGGACGGAATTATTGCCGTATAAGTGATTGTCTTCTTCATTCGGCGTTGCAAAATTGATGCTGTAAACTAAACCACTCACTTCTTTCACATGATCATTTCAAACACTCCAATGTAAGATAGTTACGTTTCCTAATAAAATAGTCTTATAATATAATTTTTAATTAAGAATAACATAATCCACAAATACTTATATACATCCTCTGATACACACACACACATACACCCAAACAAACAACAACAATCTTTGCCTTTTTAATCACTCAATAAAATAATTTACAATCCGCATTTTTTCTTTATTTAAATTATTTTTCTACTTTCCACTTTTTTACTGTAGAAGTCGTCCATTTTCAATCTTCTCTCTCATTTTTATCACACTCTTCTCCTTTGGTTTTTCAACAGTTTCTCCTATTATAATTATATTTTCACCTTATCTGTCTAACCACTCGTCTCCAGTTTACATAACGCTGAATTTTTACCACTTCATCCTATTTCTCTGATAGTTTATTACTTCGTAGTAACTGCGGAATTTTCCCTGTCTGGTGTGATGTAGGTTTCAAAAAAACATTTTTTTATCGTGCCCACGTTTCGGTCTTATTGAAGACATCTTCAGAGCCTGGAATTTACAACATTGTTTACTTAAATCCCCGGCCCTGAAGATGATCTCTATAAAGATCGAAATGTTGGCACGATAAAGAAAATGCTTTTCTAAAACCTACATCTCAACAGACCGCATCACACGATTTTGAATAATTATTGATAACCGGTCACTAAACACCACACACCATACTTACCATGGTTAGAATAATAACCATACTTCTCTCTAATTTAGTTTCAAACTGAATTCTATCCATACCTCTTTCTCTTTTTTTCTTTATTTCATTCTATCCATATCTCTCTCTATCTCCCCTTATCTATCTATCAGTCTATCTATTTATCTATCTATCTATCTCGATGTATCCTTTCTCTCTCATTTTACCAATAATCTCATTCTGTTTCTTTCACTCTCTCGCTCTCTTTCTCTCTCTCTTACAATCAATCAAATAATATCCCCTATTTTATAATTCAATATTTCTTGTTCTATCACTTTACCACTATTCTCTCCCTCTTTTCTCTCACTCTCTTTCTCGCCCTATTTTTTCTCCCTCTCATTTTTTTTCTCTTTCTCATCACATTTTGGCTGTAATATTTTACATCACTTTTGTTTTTATGTTTCTTTCTGTATCACTCTTTCTTCACTGTTTCAATTACTCAATCTAGTTTAGTTCCTCACAATTCTCTTTCTCATCCCAACAGTCCGACAGAAACTCACTATTTCGTTCTTAATTTGTTTCTTCCTCTCTCTCACTCTCTCTATCACTCAGTCATTGACTCACTCTTCCCCCTTCTTTCTCCTTATATACATATAATAAAAATAAAAATATAAAAAATACGAATTTGACAGTTCACAATTAAATAAGCTCTGTAAAATGTCAAAACGGTGTTGTCTTTTTTCTTCTTGAATACCGGGTTGTGCGTGGTAAACCTACGTTTGAGAGTTGCCTATTTCCATTCTTCCAGCACTTGTACCGCATTCAGAATTCAGCGCAAGGTCAACTTTCTAGATTCGCACTACCCTCACATGGTAATTCATTCTGAAGAGTTCTTTATAAAAAAAATAAGAGGACAACGGTACGACTCAAACATAACGGCTGGGTATGTATAATATAATTCTTTACAATAGCATCATGGGACAGTCTTGTGCTTCTTTTTAGTAAAGAAAAAACCATTTGCTTCGGTATTCCTGTTATTTACACGCATAGATAAATACTGTCTGAATAAATCATTTGCATTTTTATACGGTCTATTTACCCCAATAATAGTTTAAAGATAATAATAAGCGTGCTGGAAAAAAAGAGACTATCTTTCCTGAATATTCTCTCTTGAAAAAAAAAAACCACATTATTTGTGAGGTGGGTTGTTTATGAGCTTTATTTATAGTCTATTATTTATCGTTTACGTCAACAATCAATTTATATTTTACAATACAGAAGAAAAAACCTGTACCAGAGTGTTAAGTATCCAAACCACTAATTCTACTCAAATGTTAACATAAATTGGATGATGAAGTGAAAACTTTTTTTTAAATTCACTAATTTCGTAGTCCGCTCGACCAATTAATCTATTACATAATTATTAATTTTATTATTACTATATATTATTATTTATTATAAATATTTTTTTTAGCGCAATAACAATTGTTTCCCTCTGTTTGGCGGTGATTTTTCTGACAGAAATACTGGGAGTTGATTTCTAGTCAAAAGAGGGGGAGATAGGTAGATAGATAGATTGATAGACAGACGGACAGACAGACAGATAGATAGATAGATAAAGGGAGAGAGAGAGAGAGAGAGAGAGAGAGAGAGAGAGAGAATCTGCGTCATTCATAAATTCGTCTAAGCGATCCGATTAATGATGAGCATATAAACTTATTACATAATTAAGTAAGCTTTATATACATATACATATATATATATATATATATACATCAAGTTGAACAATCATTTATGTAAAATTGGTTAGGTTTTGGTAAAGCCGATTTCATGAATTTATAAAAAGGCAAATGCAGCAACCAATTCCGTAATAGCATCATACCCAGAATGGCAAGGTAACATAAGCCCTTCTATGAATGGGTCTCTCAAGTTTGTTACCCCAACTTTGAGTTTAACATGATGAGAAATTCCGTTTCCTTAGAAATAAACAAACTACTCGAAGTGTTCTGTGGAAATTGCTTTACGTTACTGACTTGTTAACGCTGAGAAATGTTCAACGTTGTGTGTTTTGCCAAAATTTTCACTTAAATTGTCCGATATATAAAATAATTATAGGCCAATTACTGTAATTGGCAAGTTGGTTTGATTTCTAAAATGAGCCTGAACCGCGGTCAATCTTTACATTTGAAAATTTGATTCAGTAATTTTGTTCAAAAGCTGGTGGATACGTATTCAAGTATATTCACTCTAATTAAAATAATTAATTAAATCATTATATTAACTTGTTTTACTGTTAAACGTGTTAAACTGCAACGCATGAATTCGTAATATCTATTTAAATCGTGATACAAATAAATGCTTCTGATAAAGGAAAATCGAAAATTCTTGTTAATAATAATATAAATAAATAAAAGTATATGGTTTGATGAATTTGATTGTTCTAGTTGTACAAAACTGTTTAAGTAGGTACACTTTTTAATAACATAGATTTATCGTTATTCCTGTTTATTGAAGCGAATTAAATGAATGTATTTCAATTAACTTAAAAATGAAAATGAACCTAACAAGGGTAAAATTCTCCAGAGCTTGGATGAATTTTTTCACGGCAATTTAACATTCATCAATTTGGAAAGGTGTTTCATTTACTAATAATTTAAAAAAAAGAACGTTTAAAAGGCTAGATTTATTAAAGATATAGTGGTCATATTTCAAGCTTACTCAACTACTAATATTTTTGTAGAAATCAGTAATACCGATTTTTCATAATAAATAGAGCAAACATAAGGAAAACAGGGAAAATCATACGTAGGACAGTATTTTCTGAACTAATTATTTATGTAAGATAAATAATTATTTAAAAATCTTGAAAACTCATAAAACAAAACAAAAAATATATTTAGTAATTGTGAGCAGTAGGTGAACCAGTACGTGTTTTGTTTTCTTTACGAGGGTTACTTATGACCGCCTACCAAAGAAGTAGCAAATCCCACGTGTGTTTAATAACTACTTACAAGACATAAAAAAGTGTATTGTAAAAGTATTTATTTTTCCTTATTTAAACCTACAGGTAATGTCGAACCTATATTGCAAAAACATGAAATATCTCCAAGTTACGCAAAATATGTGTTTAAGATATATACTAAAATTAAAATTTGATGATCGAGTGTATGAAAAGTACAAGATTTTATCTATACTAAAAGTTAAAGAAATGCAGGATTTCAAAATATTGAGCATGTTGTCTAACATTCTGAGATTGAAAGTACTTGTCTGTATAAGTCTGTATAACAAATATATTTTTTTAGAAGTGAACGCAGGCATTCCGATTGAAAAATAGTTATTCCTTTGTGTAAAACAAAAATGTATCATAACTCATTTTACCAGAAATCCACAAGACTATATAATGATCTAAATGAAAATATATGTTTGTCAAGCCACAGTAAATTCAAAAATATACTAAGGTTGTTGGACAATTACTAACTAAATATAAATATAAAATCATAATATAATTTGATTTATTAGATATAATGTAATTTAATTTGAGTGATTGTACATAATTAATAAGATCGATTGATATTTAATCGTGATAGAAAATGGGTATAATTGAATCAGTGAAGGAAATGCAACAATACAGTATTAACAATACAGAAAAAAAAGCCAATGGTATTATTAATAATTTATATAGAATTAATAACTATTAATAAATTATAGTATCAACTATGTGTCTGTGTTTGCTAATAATGAATTGTACTGAATATGTAATGTATGTGTAAATCTCGTTAAACGTAAGAGTGGATTATGTAAACCAAATTTTGCGATAATTAATAAATTATTAATCAATCAATCAATCTCTCACTTTCTCTCTCTCCCTCTCTCCCTCTCGCTCGCTCCCTCGCTCTCTCACTTCTGTGTCTATCGATGTTATTTTTTAAATCCTTAATTTCTAAGGTATAGATTCACTTTTTTTTAATCTATTAACAAGCGATTATTTGTTTTAACGTCATAAAACTGGTAATAAAAGGCAACAGGAAATATAATTTCTTACCCAGTGACATTGCATATTTTTAAGAGGAGGGAAAACGTTCCTCAACAACTAAGTTAAAAGAAAGGGTGTTCTATAACCGTTGGCGTTCGACTGTGAGAAGAGTTCGTAAATGACGAGAGAGGGTTGCAGGGGGCTGAACTGAACAGGAGGGTCAGTTCGAACTGAACTTCACCGGAACCACGAGGTCCCTAATCAGCTCACGGTCTGTTGAAAAAGTTAATGCAAAGGTGGAAACTTCTCAACTCCCAATCTTGTTTCTGACAAATCAACATTGAATTTGAAACCCGTGTTTCTTTTCCGCTCCTCCGCTTTCTTCTGGGCAAAAACTCAAAAACGAAACTTAAAATAAAAGTTTCAACTTTTTCATCCAATTTGTTAACATTTGTATATAATTAGTGGTTTAGACTATATTGTGGTAGACGTTTTTTTCTTCTGTACTGTAAAATATTAATTGATATTTTTACAAGCAAGATGAATAATGGACCATTTTGTAATACAGCGTAATCCCGAGTATTTTAGGTTAGGTTAGGTTAGGTGGCAAAGGTACTAGGAGGTGGGGTTTGTGTGCCCCAGGCACTGCAGCCTTCTGGCTTATTGTACCTTCCTAGTTCTTTAGTTTAGTCAATGGACTCGATCCTTTTACTTAGGATTATCAAGTCATTGACTGTTATTGCATCAATGTGGTTCTCTGAGTCATTTCTGTGCGTCAGATTGAATCTCCATTGAGCCGTTGCTCCGCATTCAAAGATGATATGAGTGGCTGTTTCTTCCTCCTCATTACATAGTCTGCAAATTGGATCACTATTATATATGCCCATGTTTTGTAGATGTTTTCTCAGGTGCCAGTGGCCGGTTAGTAGCCCTACCACTCCTCTGAGATTTGCCCTCTCCAATTGTAGCAGTGTTTTTGCCAGTTTTGGTGAGGGTTGTTTTATCATGAGTTTGCTGTGTCTAGCATTGCTAGAGTTTATCCATTTTTCTCTTTGTTTTATTTGGATCCATTCTGCGATGGAGGATTCTACGTTTGTTTTGCATATCCCAAGGATAGGCTCCGGGCCTATGTATGGTTTTGCGGATCCTCCTCTGGCCAGTCTGTCTGCTTCTTCATTACCCAAAATTCCCCTGTGCCCTGGCACCCAGGATACCGTTACCTTGTTTTGTTTTCCCAGGTTTTGGAGATTTTGGATGCATTCACTGACTACCCGAGTATTTTTATACTTTTTTTGCTCTTTTAAGTTTATTTTCCATCTTGCGCCCATTTTAGCCTTTCGATTTGTTATGGACTTTCTGATTTTAAATGAACCTCAGTCGATATGATAAAAATTCTCGCTTCTCATTTGTTATCAGATTGTGAACAACACAATATACAAGAGACATATACACATACACCCATATATATAAATATACAGGATGAGGGAAGAGTGTAGTGTAATTGGAAAAAAAGAACAACACGATGTTAAGCGCAAGACACGACACACCTTAGGCGTTCGACACTTAACCCCTCCCTGTGTCAGCTGTTTCTTTTGTTAAGTTATCCCACAGGGGGCTAAATCGATGGTTGGAAGCGTCGATCCTACAACTGGACTCTTCGTTTCCCGAAAAAGCAGGAATAGCATCTTCAACGTAAATAACACGCTAAAACCACCTAACTCCTTAGGCTTAGCCGGTGACGAACTTTTTCGCTTATCTTCTTCTTCCTCCTGCGCTCCAGCAGTCGCAATTGGGTGGAAATTGGTGTTTTTCCTTCCCATTTCCGTCTCAGTTCGACAAAACCCTCAAATCTTTAACATCAGGGCACGGCACAACGAGCATGTGTTTCCAAAAATATCAACACTTCAACCTATCGATACCGTAAAGCGGCCCCCAATTGTAGGATGATGAAGGAGTGTAGAGTAATTGAAAACACGTATCCCACACAAAAAATACGTTTTATTATTTAAGAAAAATACGACAAGGACCATACGATGTTAAGCCGACACGACAAACACTAGGCATTCGACACTTGAAGTAACCTCCCCCTGTCTGCTGTACATTTCCAACTGCTGCTTCTGTCATCATAATAGTTCCTGCAGACTCAGCAACTCTACAGAGGCTATATTAGACCCTCTCCCACCATCTTTTAAGACTTTGATTTTGGACTTCGACTAACTCGGTCTCAGACTCGGAGTTGAACCGCATCTTATTCATGACCTCGCCTTAATTCTTATTTTACAGATTATTCATTTTTTTATGTAAAGTTAATTGTAAACTTTAATTATATATAATAAATAAATCTTTTTTTAAAAAGAGTGTCGTCGAGTCAAATTTATAACATATATACATATATATA
>CM077106.1:2622384-2645649 GCA_039619505.1 Cimex hemipterus | reverse complement strand
ATATATATATATAATATATTATATATTATATATTATATATTTCAAACCGAAATAGGGCAAATGCTTTCTTATTTACCAACACGAGTGCAAGTTTGATCAAAGAATTATTGTACTAAAAGTATCCGGATTAAAATAGTTGTAAAATTCAAAACGATTTTAGTTATCTATATGATATCTTGTTTACAGTATGGCTATTTTTTTCTTTAAAAAAAGGCTCAATCAATTCTTTCAACATTTTCTTAAGTTTATTATCGCCTAATACCACGCTGCTGCGCGTCGAAATTACATTGCGGAGGGTGGAGAGCATTTGAAATCAAAACTTTAAAAAAATTAATTCATTCAGTCAAAATGTTTTTAAGTTATATTTTACTATTATTAATCGTCCCATCAAACCGATCCTTCAACCACCGTGTTTTATTTTTATTCATCAATTTTATCATCACAGAAAAAGTAATTAAAAAAGAAAATGCACCATGAGAACGATATTAAATTATTAAATGGAGTACGTTTTCGGAAATTGGCTGGTTTCTACGTTTGGAAATAGTATTTTAGAATAAACATAATAAGTTTTTCAACTCTGAATAAATATTTTTCCAAGTTTAGTATTTGTCACTTGTTATTGGAAATTTAACGTATTTTTCAGTGGTATCTATGGATTCAAAATGGAATGTTTTGGAGTAAACATTTTTTATTTGAAGGAAGGTCATTAAATCTTACACAATGAGAAAAAGTGAAATATATTAAATACAGCTATATTGAAATACTTGAAATACATAAATGTACTGCAATATTGAATACGGGTTTTTCATTAGAGTGAATAAGTTAAGCAGAAATGAAAGTATTTATGAGTGAGAATGTTAATGAAGTAGTGCAGTAGTACGTAATATATTTACAAAATCTCAAATACTTAAAAAGCATTGTATTGATCAGCCAAAAATTATAGCAAAATTGTTGACATATAGTTAGTATGTATGAGCTTGGTAAAATTTCCTACCTGTACGGGTATAACCTCCTTCTTCCTACCAGCCCTAGAACAAAAAAAATTCCATTGTAACTATATTGCTTACAACTTAAGTCAATTGTTTGCTAAATAATTCTGTTTAATGGCTACTGAAGGAAATATTATATAACGTTATAGTTTAAATGTTGTTCTGTTTGTAGGCAACTTTTGATAGAATATTAGATTTCATAAGCCAGTGAGCAAAAGCGCCGAAGGAATATTTCATGTCGTTCAGAATACGGAAATTCAAAGAACTACGGATACACAATGCTAACAAATCCCAGTAGAAATGACCATCGAGATGGAAAAGTCAATAAATCATAAAATATTGAGGAAATTCAAAAGAAAATATTTCATGTCAACTAAATATAAAAATTCCTTTAATTTACACTCAAAGGGAAATTCGGAGAACAAATTTAATTGAAGTTAAATAATACTTGAAAGATAAATCGAATCGAAGGACACAAATAGCATTAATTAGGAAAATGGAGGGAACAAAATATATAGAAATTCACATATTAAAACAATCGATTTATTTATTTAAATGAAGGTCTTTTTATTTAATTTGATATTCGAAGTTGGCTTAACTTCTAAAACAAAAAACCCATAATTGTCTAGTGTTCATAACTGACAATATTAACTATTTCAATTAACTATTGTTTTTGTGTTAGTTCGGTCGGGATGAAAATTAGTGTCACTAGCGAGATTCGAATCCAGACCTTCGGTTCATTCCGCTGCTGATCGAACCATTTGTGCTATCGTGACTTCGTTCCCTAAAACACCAACTTCCCATCTGAACCTAAAACAAATATGCCAAAAAGAGGGAAAATTCGAGCGGTTGTAAGTCGAGAGGGAGAGTTGGTGTCCGAGTTAATCCATGAATACTCATGTGGTAAGAGCTGAGGCGTATTAAGCCCAATGTCGTAAGTTCGAATCCCGCTCGTGACACTAATTTTTCAACTGAACCAAAAACCTTTGATAAAAAGAATAAGAACAAAACCTTTACAAAATATGGATATGCAGAAATTAACAAATATTTTATTAAACAAAAACAAAATAAATCTAATGGTCTGCAGGACTCTTATATTTTATCACTTTTCATGAAGGATTTTTCATGCTGCTATCCACTTATTTTTGTAATACTAGAATCCATTGGCATTTATGCTTCACTTCATGCTGTTTTAAGTTTCTTTTAACATCCTGCCAAAGGTTTTATATTGAGTTTAAATGCAGCGAGTGTGGTGGGGATTTTAATAGTCGTGTAGCATTGTACAGCACCCTTTCCTCGACTCTTTTACAACGATATTTAGGATCCTTATTTTCGTGAAAAATAAACGTCTGTGATAAGCCTCACGTGATGGCACTAGTTTGCAGCTTTTCTTGTACAATATCAACAAGTATTGATTCATAGTTATTTCCATTATATTTAACATCAATTTCACTTCATACAGTGTTATGATATATTTGCAAACAATAAGAAGAAAATCAATCTATTTTGGGATCTTTTTATTTATTTTTACGTGAAAAAATGATGATAGATTTTATATTCTAGCGCAAATAAAGAAAAAAGAAGATTAGATGATAGAGGTTGCTCATTTTGAAGATAAACACCATTAATTAGTGACATCGCCTCCTCGGAAACCCTGACACTTCCTCGCTTTTACAAACAGAAAGGCTAATGAACGTGCCCTCATTGTTTGCAACGTTCATTAATGGTTTATGCCGCGGAAGATCATCCTTTGCAAATATTTAGGCGGAATTTGGATGATCGCGTTGAATTTATTGAAAAACGCAAGAATAAAACTATAAATTTGAAAGTGAAATCTGTATTTGCCGAGTATAATAATCGGATTAGAACGAGCGTAAGGCATGAATTTTTTTACAAATATCGATAATATTTCTTTGCTCGTTTCAAAAGTGAACACCACGTGTGGAGAATAAACAATTGCCGGCTTTGCCATCCCCACTTGGCAAGTCATGCCATCGATGTATGCTGCGGGAAAACTGCGGCGGAAATGGTGCATGCAGTGTCGACACTAATTCCTCACTGCCTTTATCTTAATTAGCAATATAATCACCAGATTTAGTCTATTTGTGAAGTGTTCACTATTGCTTTAGAGTGGAACTTCCAAGAATTCAATTATCACAATATTTTCAAAAAAGTTTACATTTAATGCATTAAATTTCACAATGGCTAATGATTTTTTTAAATAAGTTGACCAATTTTAATAGGCAATTACCATTATGATCATATAAAAGGTTAGGATATTCTTGAGTAATTTATACATCAAAAAAGTCTCATAATATCACAAAATTATCTGATAAAATTTTATATTATTATTATACTTTTACATTATTTATCGTTTGCTGACTGTCTTATTCATTAACATAAACTTTAAATCCTTTCTGAAAAAATTCTTCTTAAAATATTACGACACATACAGAGAAAAATGCGTTTTTACCGCGCACGAGTACAGACAGTGTTTAATATATAATATTAAATTTTAATGAAAGTAAGTTTATTATATGTTTTATCCGCTACGTCAAAAATTGTTATAACACATGAAGAGACTGAACCATGCTCAGTAAAATTGGACAACAATATTACTCAATGGCGCAAACGAATTATTCAGTTCTATCAGTATATTCACCGCGTTATGAATATTCAAACGTATCATGCGCTGGGAATCAAAGAGGTAGAACGTTTAATGATGGCTATATGTTCTTTGAAGCATGCTTTGAAACAGGGTTAAAGTGAAATTGTACACTATAGCATTGTGCGTTTTGAGTTGCAGAATCAAAGAAATGACGAACATTACAAAGAAGAAACACTAATTTAATTAAAGGAAATTGCAGGCCTATTTTCAAGAAACATTCATGGCGAGAAGATTGCAAGATATGAAAGGACTAATTGGATTGGGTTTAATTTGCACAAATATGACCGACCTTGATGCTGCGATTATTGTGCTCTTTCAGCTTCACGACTCTCTGTTAGATTATATTTGCCAGAAAAAATATGATAACACTAAAATTGAATTATCTTGTTTATCGTATAAAAATATGCGCAAGTAACTGATGTACCACATAATAAATTTTATTTAAAAGAAAATTGTATCAATCAGATAATCAAAATTAGCTCATTAAACAATTATTTGATAATTTCAGTAACACGTTTTACATTTTGTATTATTTGTTGCTCGTGACTATTTCGAACAAAATGTAAATAAAAACACTTCACTAAAAAATGTGTCAAGACAGGCAAGTCAATGACTATACAATTTGTAACAGTTTAATTCAATCAAAATAAACGTTTATTATTTTTTTTTTGTATTTATGGATTGCATTAAATGTATATTTCATGGACAAAAACGTTCGGGGTTCGATTTCATCCCTCCTATAGACAGAGTACAACCAATTAAATCTTTTCTATTTTGTCCTCAAGTTTAGCATGTTTAAGTATAATTTAACGCATTTATTTGTTATAATCTTTTAAAAAATTTAAATAATTTCATTCACAATCTGCACTGGCCTTTGGATAGGTTCGCTGACTCGTATTTCCATTCTAGTTAATCATTCAGAAATCGTGAGATGTGGTCTGGTGTGATGTAGGTTTCAGAAAAACCATTTTCTTTATCGTGCCAACGTTTCGATTTTTATTGAGATCATCTTCAGGGCCTGAGATGTACAAACGATTATATTTAACAAATACATGTATGATTTGGAAAAAAGTGAATTTATACAATGCAAAATATATTTTTTGTTTTTTACAATCAACCAAAGTGTTTCGCCTTCCGCTTAATTCTGCCATTCTTGCGTGTCGAGTTGAGAGTGCCAGTGGGATAGTGCTGTTTAGTGTTTGTAAATGTTAGATTTTGAACGGTGGGGTAGGAAGTGTGTATAGAAAAGACATTTTTGTATAACGTGTCGGCTTCTTTGAAGTGAAAAGAGTCGAGGAAGGGAACAAACGTTTCAGGATAACATAGACAAGGAGAAATACGATAAAAGCTAAATTTTTAGAAAATTAATCTATGTGAAAGATGTTTGATGTGAGGAATGATATATGTATGTTATCAATGTTAAACGTTGTGCAGTGCCATCAGAACGCGGTAATCATTCCTGAGATATTATCATTATTGTTATTTTATTCTAAAATCGGATTTTTTTACATAATATCGTAATTTCTCGACTAACTAAATACAAATCTGAGCGATAGTTCGCGAACACCGTTAATTTTTCCACAAGAAAAACAACCTTAACTTTGAAAAATTTGCGCTACTGTGTTTTCGTAGCCGGTCAAAGAATAGCAAATGGAAAAACCCATTTTTTTTTACTCGTATGTGGCTCGTGCAAAATCTTTTCATCAAAATGTTGGGACATTTCACCGAATTTGTCGAATTTTGTGAGTATTACAAGGACATAATCCCTTTTACGTATTTTAGAATTTTTCATTCTGAAATGTCCGGTGTAAGGTGAAAAACCTGATATCGAACCCTTGGAGAGCAGCAACCTAAGAACATAATAAAAACAATAAATAAAAGAATATTCCAAAAAAAAAATTTAATTAGTTGGTAACAATAATCAGATCCATTCTTCTCTTTGCATTGTATATATTCACTTTTCCACATCCTATATGTATTTTTTAAATATAAACAATGTTTGTAAATCCCAGATCCTGAACATGATCACAATAAAAGATCGAAACTATGGCACAATGAAGAAAATGTTTTTCTGATACCTACACCACTTTAGACCGCATCTCACGATATCTGAGTAATTGTCGATTAACGGTCACTAATCTCTACACATAATTAAAGAAAATTTACAAATGAGCTGTTCCCTCTTTTCGATGAGTATGCTGTACACCGCACTTTTTAGAGTTCCCCATGTGTAAAAATTTAATGGGATCAAATCAGGGCGGGCAACTCCACAAAAAGAATTGTTGTTACCAATTAAAAAATGCCTTCCTTAACAGTAACGCATGTACGATGATCATGTGTTACTGCTCTTCTGGGTTCGATATCACGTTTTTCTCCCCTAAAAATGATTTTTAATTAATTAAGCTTTAATTTACCTTTTAATTGATATAAAAAAAATCAGTGTCACAAACGGGATTCGAACTCCCAACCTTCGGTTAATTACGCCGCAGGTGTACCACTGGAGCCATCGTAATTTCTTGCGTCACTGACTTTTTTATCTTAACCAAACCTTAATAAAATATTAAATAATTAAAAGAAATATATTTGGTCAATCGGACGACGAAACCTAAAGATGTAATAAGCAGAATGAAGTATACTTCCCGAAAGCTCTCCGTGGCCATTTCATTTGTCGTCGAGAATCAAAAAGATGTTTATACATTTGAAAAATCGTAAAAAGGAGGGGCAATGCGAGAGGTAGAGTTGAGACGGAAAGTTGGTGTACCAAGTCACGATAGCTCAAGTGGTTGAGCAGCGGTGTATTTAGACGAAGGTCGTGTGTTCGAATCCCACTCATGATACTGACCTTTTTATCTCAACCAAAACCAAATCGAGTGAAAAAAACGTATTTTGTCAATCGGACTACCAAACCTGATAGACTGACAAATGATATTTCACTTATAATATAAGGAACATTGATGAAATCCCCGAAAATCTTGACGGAAGTTGGAATTGAGGAATTTCTAAAAATGTGGGTTTTGCCATTTGATAATCTCTAAGCGCCCACTATGTATTCTGACACGCAAATTTGTCAACAGAAATATAGTCTTGGCTTGTGGAAAATGTAATGTCATTTGCAAAAATAAAGATCAGATTTGTACTTTACGGAGGCTAAGGATGAGAAATTACGATTTTATTTAAAAATATCTGATTTGATATCTCAGGAAAGTCATGTAAAAAACACGTTCTGGTGGCTGGTACTGCATTACGTTTTGCTCAGTAAATCCACCATGGCTTATTGGGATTATTATATTGGGATATAATATTATAACACCCTTTATATTGTTTGCATTAATTTTTTAAATTATTCTCAGCTTTTTTTAGAGGTTTCAGCCTTTCATCTATCGTCTTCTTCTGCTCAAAAGACTTATATAAATATAATGACGAAATTTAATTTACGTTTAAAGAAAACGGATACAAATATCCCGCAAAGTGAAAAAAAAATCTTTGAATTGTTATATTCAACGGTTATACGTTGGACATTTTAGACAGAGATAGAAAAATAAATAAATAGTACTTCATCATTTTCCCGTGACCTAGCTTTGCAGACGGCATTGATGAAAACAAAACAAGCTTTTAACTGCCGAGTAAGCAAACACGTTTTTAGTAATAAAGCGAACAGCTTTCTTTGTAGACACTGTTACAAATGGGCGTATCCGATGATTGTATAATCCTTATCAATAATTAAACAGTCAATTTTAATGAGAAGAATAATAAAATTACTTGTACTGTCTTATATCTTGAAAAGCCGTTTACGTCTAAAAATAAATAGATCAAAATCCGTTTACCGTGTATAGATTTAGTAAATTGTAATGTACCAATTGCAATCTTTGTAAAACTGGTAATTAGATTGTGTTAATACTTTAAGATTTTGAACAGTAAAGTGACCCATTTCGGGATGGCTTTTTAAACTACAGGGAGTAAAAGCAATTTTTTTCTAATTTCTCGACTGCCTATTATTTATACCTGACCCGTTGCAAGCCTCCGTCACTGACTTTTTAATCACCCACTTGTTTGCTTACCGGGACAAAGTTGAAAGCAATTTAAATAGGGACCTATATATATATATATATATATATATATATATATTATAATAAATGATCAGTAAATATATAACCTGTATTTAGATTTATAGATTACGAAGAGTATTCTCTCTTTAAGATCTTTTTTTAACACTTTCTAACCTTTCATTAACCTTCTTCCTCTCGCACCCACTATTATCCACTCCAAATTAAGATAGTAATATCTCTCTCTATATATATATGTATATAATATCATATATATATATATATATATATATATGAGGTATGCATATTGTATATAATAGTATATAATATATGTGTATTATATATAATATACATGTATATACGCATAGACATTATATTGTATATAATATACAGGTATATTATATACAATATATATATATATATATATATGTGTGTGTGTGTGTGTGTGTATTATACATATAATATACATGTATATATACACATGTATATTATACATATAATATACATGTATATATACACATATAAATAATATAACAATAAACTATGTCATTAACAATAAAATTTTGCTGTAGTTCATTTGAATTTTAAATTACGTCAATGTATTTTTCAAACTGAACCAATTTTTTTATTTTTTTTATTTTTGTATATTGGGGAATATTTATAACAACAAACTATGTCCAGGTTCTGCCTTCCATGCTAGAGGCAGGAAAACGAGGACGGATAGTTGAGTCTAGCCTAGGTAATGGAAGGAAAACAATAAGAAAAAAAATGCAGATGAAAGCCAGTCAAATCTGATTTGTGTCCACTTTGTTTTTTTATTAATATAAATTATTTCTGTTGTATGGCACATTTTCATTTTTGGCTTTGTTTGGTATTATGCCATTTTTTTTTATCAAGGTTGATTATTTTAGTTTTTCCCCCCATTCCCATAGTATATAGTTATTAGTTTGTAAGCAAAGATTCATGTTTTGTTGTTTTATATTTTTTATATAACGTATGTTATTCATAAGGAAATACATTTTTTTAAAGGAAAAAAAAAGAGATGTCCCTCTGCAATTGTGTTCATAATTTATTTCAAATCACAATTCCTTAATAATAAAAGGGATAAAATCATTCTTTAAACGACCCAAAATAATATACTGTGTGTGTGTGTGTGTGTGTGTGTGTGTGTGTGTGTGCCACGGACTATTATTTTTTTAAGCTGCATACTACCAGCCAACTTTTTGTTCTAGATGTCATTCTTTTCGAAAAAAAAAAAATCGAGAAAGAATCGGGTTTGCTGAAACTGCGAATTTATTTGCACACAGTACATTAAAAATAGTGATTTACAGCCCGTTAATTTAAATGTAAATATAAATGGTACAATTTATTGAAATAATTATTGTATGTAGTATATCCTTTAGTGTTCATTATTAGTCGGAATCCAATTATTCGCTTTCACGGCGCGTCGATTATGCTAAACCATCAAGATGTACTGGTCGTGCAAAACTAATGCACAGTCCGTCCCTAAAAATAGTGAATGTTCATCCTCTTTTTAACGTACTGTGTACAAACAAATTTTAAAAATATGTGAGTACATATGCATATACAAAACCATCTACATATTTTATATATATAGTTTTTGGCAGATAGAAAGTGTCAAGAAAAAATTACACTGATAGTAACCGTAAATCACAAAAAGAAATGAAGTAAATAATTTTATTTAATGTACAATATTGTATTTAAAATTAATTTAGTTTAATTAAGAAAATGATTTCACTCTTCCTCACCATTAGGGCTCTTTAAAATACCTAATTGAAACTGGTATTTGATTGAAAACGAGTGAATTTAATGAACGTCGATTTGAGGTATCCCAAAACAACGGATGAGAACGGTTTAAGTTTCTGCATTAATCTCCCGGCTTTCGTCGCCAGCCCGATAACGTCCATTTAATTTCCTGTCACGTTCAACCCACAACAGTGACTCATAGGGCCGAAAGTCGCAATTCCCCTTTTCTACTCTTATCCAAAGAAAAACCATTACTTTTATCTTGTGTATACTCTGTTGAAATCAAATCAGGAACATACGTATGGATACGATGGTTCAAGAAAAAAAAATTGGCTGTTTAGTCCGCTCGGGAAAAAAGTTCAAACGTAAAAAAAATAAAATAGAAAAATACTAAAAATTCCACCTACTTATAATATAAATTGATTTGTGTATAGTTTTATACACCATTCAAAGTTTCAGGTTTTTTAAAGTTTAATATTTGATTTTTGTCTATAAAAGTTGAAAAATAATGGAAAGTGCTAAAAAAGAAAAAACAAGAAAAAAGTCAGACAACTAGAATTTTTTTAAAATTTTTAATTAACATTTCAATATTGCGTTTTTCCTTTACCACAATCACATCTCGAAGACGCCTCCACATACTTTCTACCAGCCTGGAATGGTCCATCTTTTCTGGAGGTAAGCCCATTTTTCACGAAGATTCCTTTCATGATAGTGAATATATCCAAGACTGATGGACGAGCTCTTATTCGTCTTTTGAAGTTATCTCATCCATATTCGAAGGAGTTTAATTTTGGAGAACGCGTTGGCTGACTAAGACTCGGTTGTTAAGCTGTTGAAGGTACGTATGTAAATGCAAGCGATATGTGGACCATTGAGGTTTCCGAGAACTCTTCGTCAACAAGATTGACTAGAGGATCTTTAACCTCCTCACCTGGCCTGCTAGGCCTTATCAGACGTTTTGATTCTCAACATGAGAGCTGACGCACTTCCGCATAGGACGGAGTTGTGTTCCCTAACCGACATGTGGACCATTATCGTTCGTTAGAATATCGCTGATTTCATCGAAGATTGGTTGTTATTGTTGTTTCAAAATCTCAGCCACATTCGACGTCAATGGCCCACCATCAATAACAACCAATAACCGAGCTACGATGGAAAGGATGGCTCTGGTGAACAAAGGCTTCGTGCCTTTTATTTTGCCTTCTTCATACTCTGTGACGCCCATCTGGAGATCGTAGAGCAATTCCACACTCGTTTATAAGAAGTACGACATACCAACTGTCCAAAGACCAATGACTGCGAGCAAATGCGTGCCGTGCAACTCTGTATGTTTAGGTCAATTCTGGCGAAAAACCATCATCCTGTTCTTACTGATTTAGTCTTGTCCGGCCAGTAGGATCGAAATTTGGACACCTCGAACTTTCAGGCCCCGCTGAATAGATAGAAAACAGAAACGTGCGAAAAAGATTTTGCAAAATTTTCAAAAACATAAACAGTCTTCCTGCGTCCTACTACACTAGGGCGTCCAGAACCGGGACTTCTGTGGTAGGACTCAGTTTTTCAAAAACGTGTAAAAGCGTCTCGCAGAGTTTCGTAGGTAAATATCCACTTACCTAATGGAACATCCATTATCAATAAATGCCACACAACGCACAACATCCTTGGCATTAAATGACATTTTTATGTTTAGAAATTGTAATTTAGAAAAACAAAGATTAATACTAAATAGTTTAGTTCTTAATAAATATTTTAAATTCAGTAAAAAGGTAAAACATTGAAATTTCCTTTATCCTTGTTTTTTATTTAGGATTACGTGTGTTTAGCTCTAATTGATATTCCAAATTTAAAACATAGCATAAACATATGGTGAAACAATGAGACAAATTAAGTGCAGAATGTTCTATTATCAAGAAAATTTACAAAAAAATATCAATTTGGTGGCACTTTTTAGCTTGTCAGTGTATATGAATCTCCCAGAATGAAGGATGGAAGGATACAATGGATTCAATGGTCACCAGGAACTGGAGGAGTTCCCTCCTGATCACTGCAGCTATTTAGCTTATTGTACTATACCCTGGCCCCATTTTTGGGGGAGGGATCACAACATAAAGTGAACTTGAGCCTCCTTTGTACCAGTGTTCTTCCATCGAAGAAACTCATTTTTGAAGGGGGTTGGGACCAGATTCAGGGTCGCTGAGCTCCAGTCCCGCCCCTTTCATTGATGAGTGCCGTGTCAATTTCTTTTAATTGCGACCACCGGTCCGTCAGACAAATTCCAGAGACGAAGGTGGGGATCGAACCCACGACCGTGGGGTCTACTAGCCGAGACTCTGACGCCTTAACCACTCGGCTACCGCGGCCCCCCTAGGGAGGAATGAGAAGGAATTAAAATATAGACTTGTGGCGTTAAAAAATATGGTGCAAACTATGTTAATTATTTTTTACATTTGATATCTTTTGTTTTCTTTAAGTTAATTAACCATTGACTGGGTTGACACAACAGTTGTTGAAACTAATCTTTCCCATAAATTTTTTCTTCAGTTTCTCGGAAAAATAAAACCTGGCATTGTTTTATGCTATTCTCTAGTCTAAGAAATTACAAATTCTTTATGAACCCCGATGTCTACTTTACGTTTGCGGATTTTCACGGTAGAAGAGGCGATTTAGTTCCATTTGCTTATATGTCGTATTTTCCGTTTTAGGTTTTAATCAAAACAACAGACACTCCCATTTCCTAAGATTACTCATGCCCTCGTTACAAAGCGCCTTCAACATTTAGGGTTAATTCCTTATACTGTTTGTAGATTTGGGCAAAACTTGAAATTATATTCCGTCAAACTGTCTAATCGGACTAAATAACTGAAGAGAAATCTTGGGCGTTTCGGCCATTCTCTTTGGATGAATAAGTTGAATTGAAGACCAACGCTGGCCGAATTTAATCCCTAACCAATCCCGCATTATAGAACATGCAACCTTGTCTACTCTCAAAGTTTGTTTCAAAATATATTCTAAAAACGTGAATCAAACTAATATATATGTTGAAAAAAGAAAATAAACAAAAAAAGATTTTTTTAAATCTGTTTTAAGAATTACAATCTTGCAGGAAATAAATTCTGTAAAAATTATTTTTATTTTCAGTAAACTAGTTTTGTATATAATTACGAAAGAAATGATAAGATAATAAATGTAATAAACTTTTTATGGTACATCGAATAAAGATAAAACAAGGTTTTCATTTAGGTGCCTTATTTTATGACAATTTTACTTTATGGTATTAATTATCCAAGGACTAAACGTTGGAATAAAGCAGAAGCAAATTGAATTAGTCAAATAAAACCAGAAATATCAAAGTGGATATACGTGTTTTTGTTGATTGCATATTGATAGTGCATAAAATTGATATATTGTTAAAGCTATAAATCTCATTTTTAGTATCTAATAAAATATGTATAGTTTTAACACCCAGTTGGTTTAAAAACGTTTAAAGGGAATTTTGAGCAAAAACTTAAACGAGAACTCGAGCCAGGCCAACATCGGCTGGTTATTAAAGCAGTATCAGATGTCGAGGGCGCAACTTTTTGCCCAAACTGGAAATTAAGGATCGAACGTGATCCGAATGGATGGTCGATGGATGCCCGGTGAATTCACAAAGATAGACCTCCACCGCAAGTTTAAGAATAAATTAACGACGGCGTTTGGTAAAGACTGGAAAGGCAGCCAGCCCACCATAGTTGAAGATAACTGGAAAGCTATTATTTTTATATCTCTTCATGTCGATACGCTTATTTTATACCCAATTCTTGTCGTAAAATGTTACAGCCTTTGGATTGGATAAGAATTCAATATTTTTCAATCAAATTGTATGAATAAATTAGAATATATCCTACAGTTCGATTTAATGGTTCATAAAATTGTCGTCAAATTGATATAAGTTAGTAGCTTATCCTCTCCAGTATTACGTAATTTTATCGGAATCGACGAATTTAACAACCGTAAATTGTTTAGATTATTTTTTAAAACTGTTTTATAATTTAGCAAATAAAAAGGGGGATAATCAACAATTGGTCTGATGGATCATTTTGAACTTGGAACTTCCCTGTCAACAAAAGCATTACACTTCAGATTCCGTAAAAAACATACAGGCGCTTTGTTCTTAAACAAGAATAAAACTTTTCACAGAGATCATAATGATCGACATGGGCTGTGCTCTTTACATTATTAAGATTATCGAAACGTCAAAAGACGTACAATTCATGTCAGCCCAAGGGGTAGAATCAAGGGTTGGCAACGAGTGAGCGGACACCCTTGCAAGGCTGCTACACCGCTGACATGACCTGAACCCTTCTGTGTCATAGGAATCCACACTATTGACGAACATCTCAGACAAAAGGACAAAACGAAAATCAAGGAACTATGGAATTCACTCGTTAGACATACACAATCCAAAAATCTCCTAATCAATTTTGGAAGAAAAGAAATTACAGAATGTGTCAAGGGAAGCAGGAACAAACTGCGAATCCTAATAAGATTCCTAACAATACATTGCAAGTTAAATGGACAATTAAAGAAGACTGGAATAACCAAAGAAAGCACATGCCGATACTGTCAATAGGCACAAGAAACACCAACACATCTACTAACAAACTGCGGAGCCTCACTTGCCCGCAAGAAGAAACGTTTTAGGATGTATAACGTGACCATAGAAAATCTTCAATCACTGAAGCCAGGCCTATTAATCAACTTTCTTGATGAAATAGGACTCAACGATGTGCTATAAGCAGAGTACGGAGGATAGAATACCTCTTTAAAGCACATAAAACTGCAGCAAGCTGCAGGAGTCCACATGCCTCTCTATTCAGGTACCAACTCTCTTCCTGATTTTTATAAACGACTTGCCCAAAACTCCAAATATTCAATTATTCGAGGACGATACTGCACTGTACAGGTCGTGATTGGTGAATCAAGAAAATCAGACTGAAAAAAATAGAAATCGATGTAAACTGGGGCAAAACCAAAAACATGATTTTCACAAACGGTATAACGTATACTTACCCTCAGGATAAGTAATACGAAATAAACCAGTCTCAATAATGCACCTCTTTGTTTAGCTGACCCCAAACTAACGTTGGTAGCCTAAGTCATCAAATTAACTTTAAAAAGGAAAAAATGTGTTATAATATTGTTTACATTTATGCATTAAAGTTCGTGGTCCGATTGACCAATTAACATTTCCCTTAAATAATATTCATGACAGGTGAGATAAAAAAGTCAATGTCACGAACGGGATTCGAACCCTCTACCACTTGAGCTATCGTGACATCGACCTACTCGACTAACTTCCCATCTCAACCCCACCTTTTGAATTTTCCCTCCTTTTTGCCATTTTTGTGTAATATATTTGATTCTCGGCAAGAAATGAAATGGCCACGTGAAAGTATACTTCATTTAAACTAATTAAATACACTAGTTTTCGTGGTCCGCTTGACCTATTAATATCTTTGAATTAATTGAGGTTTTTAGTCGAGATATAAAAGTCAGTGGCACGAGGGGGATTTGAACCCATAATATTCGGCTAGATACACCTCAGCGCTAGGGTATGCAATTGTAGCAACAACTGGCAATAGCCTGACTCTTCTGACGTGAAGGAATGTGTTAATTACAATGAACTAAGGAATAAGGAAGATACAATAAGCCAGAAGGCAGCAGTACCTGGGGAGCACAATCTATGTTTTTTATTATAGTCACCACAATCATCATAATCATCAGTCACTAAAGGGTTGGAAACGATTGCACTTATGTAGGATGCCTGGTTAATAGCATCAAAATGAAGGGTCACTAGGAATCGACAAAAAATATTATAAATCATTTGACAGGTTTGAAAAATTATTATTAGAACGATAAAAAAATGTATGGTATTACGAGTTTATTTTATCATCAGTTTTTTACAGAATTGTAGACAATTTCAATATTTTTATAATTATTTGAACTTCACTGTCTTTACATATCATATATTTTGTTATAACTATTAATTTCTTTATGGCAAAATATGAGGTAAGAAAACTTTAAAAGCGCAGTAGTGATTGTAATAAGAAATCGATTAAAACCTGAAACAGATAAATACTGGTTGAAACAATATTTCTTCAGTTGAGAGGATGTATTTATTAGTGTGAATGTTGGAGTATTTTTGAGTGATTTTATATCGCGAACTCAAAGCCACAGAAAATTAGTCTAGATTATTTATACATATTTGCGATGTGAAAAGGGGAGAAAACAATGGCGTAATGCCAAAACCATTTGACGACCCGGTTGTGTATTTATTTACGTGAAAGGTTATGCATGTATGAACACGATCAGTGATAGAATGTCGGAGAACAATTAGGTTAACTAGGTAAGAGAGTGCGTTCTTTTTCTCTGTGAATGTATTTATTGGCGTGAATGAAAATAGGATGTCAAACTGAAATTGACTTGTCAGCTTTCCAAAGTTAAATTTAGATTGTTTAGAGGAGTTGTACGAGTGAGTTCTCAGCTCCTGTCGAGGACTCTTAAGTTCCTCTAAACTTAGATTAGCTTGTCGTTTGAATTGTATGAATATGTATGAATATTTTATTCTAATTCATTTGGAACAATTTAATCACGAGTGAAAGCGTTAATCATTTAAGATAAATCAAAATATGCTAGATAAACCAAACGTGAGGAATCGGTAATGTTACTGCGAGCCAGTCGGAAAAAAATGTTGCTTTATTTTTGGGAGTCTACCAATCCATTAACGTTGGAAATCACAAACCGTTTTATTAAATTGTATTGAAAAAAAAAGAGATTTATCGAAATATTTCAATCCAGTTGATGGGCCAAACGTGGAAAAAATTGAACTCCCAAAAACTTGTGGCGAGCCGCCACAAACCTAATAGACTAAAAGGGACTTCTCCTCTCACCAGCTTTTAAGGCTTGTACTTGGGGGAGCCTCCCGGAATCTGAAAGCTCCGTAAATGTGGGTTTATGATTAAATGTGAGCTGGTGTAAGAGTGGTCGTACATCAATTATAAACAGCCCTGCCCGACCGAGTGACTTGGATTTCGTTCAACTTAACAGAAAGAGAAAGGCTCCTGCGTTTGTCAATTTCCCGTACGAATAATTTAAAAAAATGAATTTTACGACTTAATTTACTTAATTAAAAACCGTATTTACTGAAGGTTGTTTCCAACGAGCAAATAAAATTAATATTCCATTTTATTTTGAATGTGATCAATTTTCGTAATATAGTAAAAATCTTTTTTTTTGTAAGCGACAATAATCACATCATTGAGTTGACTTCTAGCTTTTTAAAATGAAATTCGTAGAATCGAAAATCGCTCAGATGCAGCGGATACAACCGTCAACATCCTTCTTTATACAGGTAAACAATACAAAGTACTGCCCAATTCAAGATATTTAGCAATCACTCGAGAAAAGAACGATCCTAAAAAGGCACTAAGTTCAATTCAATTAGAGCAAAAGGACTGGTTGGCAATAATTCAACTTGTTTACCACTGGTTCTTGACCCGATAGGTAAATAACATAAACTAGACTTTTCCGCACAATTGGCTTTTTCTATTTACAACGTGTTAGATTTTACAATAAATAATTAATAAACAAAAAATAAAGCTTAATTTTAATGCATCAATTAAGAAATTAATTTATACAAAAACATACAGGCAAACAAAAAAATTCCAATACACTTTCCTGGGGGTGTCGGTGGCCGCGAGGTTTCGTCTTTGACACGGCGCTCATCACTGTAAGGTCAAGGTCCCGGGTTCGAATCCAGCGGCCCTGCATTCGAACCCGACATACTTACAAATGGTTTTTTTTCAAAAACACTGGCACCCTGAGGGTTTATATGACATCTGCTGTTGCGAACCCTCGTTAAAAAAAAAAAAAAAAAAAAAAAAAAAAAAAAAAAAAAAAAAAAAAACAGTTTTACTTTTCAAACAGTCAAGTTAAAAATTAAAACTCTTTTTTTATAGCGAATTATTATTCAGGCCAATTAGGTTAGCCGAATCAAAAACAATTAACAACGAAAACAAATAATAAAATGTAACGCTGTTTGTTATCAAAGCAAATCGTTTTAATTTGAAAGGATATGTCAATCCTATCAGGTTATATTTTTTCATGATGGTAAAATATGAGGTATAATCTTTAATAAATCTGATTGACTTTTCTTTGTTTGAATTTATCGTAAAATATACATCTTTATACTTTCATATCGTTAATTTTAACCAGTAAAAAAATCGTACAAAATGTTAGGTTACTAATTTTCTTACAATTAACAAAAGTACAATGGACAAGTTTATGTATCTAACCGAAAAAACAAGAAAATGTACCAGACATTTACGAAGAAAAAACATGGGCGAGAAATAACCGAGTCCAATGAAACATTTTCAGTGGCTGGGTATCAAAAAATTGAAATATATACTTTCTTTAAATTTGTGTGTCTTTATTTGTCATATATCTCAAGGCGCATTATACTACGTGAGTTTTTACAATATAAAAGTCTTGGTCATTTTTTAATTTAAAACACGGACCAGAATTGAACAAGCAAGACGACAAAAATGAACGTTTATCCACAAACTTCAATCAGCAATGCACATAAAAAAACAAGGTAATACCTCGATCCAACCAAGTTCGCTATCTTTGGCTTTACCAAGATAGCAGACTTACAGGAACCGAAATGAAAAAAAGTTTAAAGCAAATGAAGTTATCGATGGTTATGGACTACACTGACACCTACTGGGACCGAAAGGAAGCAAGTCAAATCCATAAGAAATTAACCGCTTAAAAAACACTCATCAGGCCGGTTTGGACTTTCTGTGGCGAACTGTCAGAGTTGTCAAATCCACCAACAATCAACGAATTCAATTCAAATTTCTTCGCCTTGACGAACGGTCCGTTCTCCGCCACCAATCAAATTATCCATAAAAATCTTAATCTTCAATTCGTGAATGTTCGAAGTAAATAATAAATTTCCAATCTGAACTATCCCTCCACCCTACTAACCCGCTAAACCTTTTCTCAAAAATTCTACATTTCTAATCCTCCAGGTCGTCTAAACGTCGATGACTTTATCACCTCCTATCTTCCACCCTTAAATAAAAGAGGATTTAAGTATTGACAGATTTCTGTCCCCACTTGTGCATCCAAATATACACGATTTGCTTAACGTATATTTATTTAGTACAGAAATAAAAATAAAATAATTTACAAAAATAATATGTAATATTTATTGTCCATTAATTAATGATTATTTGGAGATTGTGATATCGTGGATATCGTTGTCAAACTACAAACAAAATAGAAAACCGTGACACATCTACACAGAAAACACAGACTTGGAGCCCTGAAGATGATGCAAACAAAAATAGAAACGTTAGCACGATAAAAAAAAAATTCAACCTACATCTCACTAGATCTCCAACTAATAAAATATCGAATAATTATTGAATGATTCGATAATTTCAATTATATATAATTCAAGTTATCTATTGATTGACGAACGTTTAGTACAATTAGCCATAGCCATCAAATAACATTTTCCTTTAAATTTAACACAGGTTGGAGCGTGATGTGAATTTGAATAAATTTTCTACGTAGAATATTTTTCGATACCTGGTTTTAATCTAATTTCGTTTTAAAATTGATTGAACATTATACATTACTCAAGGTGAGTTTTAGTTACTTATCCACAGTCGTTTTGTTTTAATGTTCTAATAACATTGAATAATTAAAGATCAATGGATGAACGAGCAGAAAATATCTTTTTCCCTGGTGAAAGTCATTATGTTAACGAAGTGGCTCGTGAATTTTTAACATAACCAATAGTTTCATATACGACCGTATTACATCCATACGTTGATTATTTGATTTCAGATAACTCGGACCGAACCGAAAAAAAAAAGATTATAGGTTTTTATTTGTTGTCAGCTTCAATTGATAACCTTTTTTAACTGTAAACGTTCGTACATATTTAATCTTTTTGTGTAAGGTTTTTAGTGAAATGAACAAGTTAGTGCAACGCACTGGATTAGAACTCACGACCTTTGGCTCAAAACGCCGCTGTTCTAACCATTTGAAATATTGTGATTCGATCCACCCGGACATCGACTCCCCATCTCAATGTACAACCTTTTCGAATTCTCCCTCCTATTTGCCATTTTTCAAAATTCGAACAGGTTGCGATGGGGAGGTTGGTTTCAACGTAGATGGATGGCACGAGAGAAGCGCCCTATTGGGCAGGTCGACTTTTGTTTTCTTTTTATAGGCCAACAATTACTGGCTTATCATCGCCTTCATTTCAACCAAAAACATTTCGTTAAATGATTAATTACTTGAAAAAATCAATCGGACCAAGAATTATAATGGATTTAATAAGCAAAATGAAGTATATCTTCACTAAAGCACTCCGTGGTCTTTCATTTGTCGCCGAGAATCGAATCCTGTTTAGACGAGGGAGAATTTGCAAAAGGTTGTAGGTTGAGATGGGAGTTGGTGTCCAAGGGGATCAAAGTCACGAGGGCTCAAGTGGTACGCAGCTGCGTATATAGCGGAAGGTCGTAGGTTCGAATCCCGCTCGTGATACTGATTTTTTATCTCAACTAATACCTAAAAAAAGGTTAATTATGGTAATAATGTTTAAAAAGTATTTTGGTCAATAGACCACTAAATAAAATGTATTTAATTCATATTTAATTTTAGCTAATATGCCTGTTTTAAACGAGGTAAAAAAAATTCAGATATTCTTTTGGAAATTTTTCACGATTCCATTCAGTCTATAAGACAAATTGCTCAAAAATATGACGCGCCCTTATTAACCTTATTAATTGGTCTTTCAACTATTGTGTAAAAAATAAAATTCATTCAAAATTCAAACGCATTCAAGCAACAAAACTTCTCATGATCTGCGGATCCAGTTATGGTAAGCTTATGCAAAATTTAATTTTAAACGAACTTGGCCTAATAAGGGGAATTTTGGCAAGAAAAAAAGTTTTACGTTATTAACATGATTAACCGCGCAAGCACAATATCATTCAAAATTCCACGTTTGGGCAAGAATTTTGAAAATCACATTGTTAAGATCTATTTATGGATGAAATATTAATATGTAAATTCTACTTGGATATTATTGAAAACATTATTTGCCCTATATGATGTCAAATTATCGAGAACAACCGGGAGGAATTCTAGTGGGAGAAATCTATTTGGACAGGACGGAGCTCTTCTACATTATAGAGCGACTGTATTTCCAAGTGGGTGAATCGGGAGATGAGGAGCAATTGAGTGGCCAACACGGTCTCTTGATTTTACCCCTTAGACTTTTTCCTCTAGAGCCACATTAAAAATATCGTTTAGAAAATAGAATTAACGGATCTGGAAGTACTAAAAGGACGAATTCAATTACGCTGCCTTCAAATAAAAATATAAATCTTTGCAGCTTTGAGAAAGCTATTTTCAAATCAAACACTAATGTGGAGGGCAGTTTGACAATTTAGATGAATAATATGTGAAAATTTAATTTGCGCTGATTTTTATATCTATATTAAACAACGGCAATCAGTTGTAAAAATATTTAATAAATAGTTAATATAATAGTTAATAATCCTAATATTAGATTGAAATTATTGAGTTCTCGATGAAAACTTCACAATTTTCACAAATATCTATAATTGTTTTGTATAACTGTCTTTTTGTGGGAAAGAGTTTTAAAAATTTTGAACGAATACGAGGGTGAAAATAGAGTAGGAAAAAGCACTTACTTATCTACTAACTTCTGTCACTCGTGTTTTAATATAGATTGTTATAGTTTGTAAATTTTTTTTAAAATTAACTAATCCAAGCTTTTTTTAAGTATTTTTAGTGTGAATTTTGAAGTTGAACCTTTCTCTTGTTAAAAAACATTTCTTCGAAGTTACAACCTGATATCAATACATAAGAGTAGAGCCCAGATTTTTATGCTATAAAAAACATCACATACGACATATAATATGCAATAATAAAACCTCAAATGTGCAATGATATACGAAATTACCCTTCAAATATATGATGTATTTGCTGCTGAAAATATTAAAATATGATACATGAAAATCAGAGATATTATTCGACTAATAATTGACCTTTTAAATTTAAATTTATTTTTCCATTTTGGTCAAGTACAATTTATTTCGAAGGGAAATTGGAAAGAAAAAAATTAATAAAATCAAATCACCGTATGATTTGTAATTTTATATTATTACAACTCTGAATTCAAATTCACAAGGAGATACATTTGAATGTTAGTTTTCTGTAAAACCCCAGCTTTATCTCTCAAAACATATTTTGACGTCAGAAAATAAATTTCAAAGTCGTCAGAGGTCAGAATCCAACTTATAGAAAATTAATACTTTAATAATATATACCTGGATTCCAGATGGAGCAACTTTATTATTACCATCAAAGATTTACATATTTTATCCCAATTTAGTATATCTTTCATTTTTTTCGGGTTGTTTTTATTTGTTTTAAAAAATTTCAACTCGCTATTTTGAATGAACTTGTAAAAAAGCAATTATTCAGGAAAAACTTACATCATGAACAGGGGTCTTAAATATGGTGCGGATTATTGAAAAAGAAAGTTTTTGACTTTGTTCCTGATAAATTAATTACACTCTGAATAAAATTTGAGACTCTTGACCGCTTGTACTCGGTTGCTTACATTTTTTTTCTTTGAGTAACCAAAAATGGCTCAAATATGCAAATTTATGAATAATTTTTCCAACAAGCAAAATTATGCAAAATAAAATTTGAATTATTTTAGCAAAAACAATATGCAATTGCATAAAAATCTTCGTATAAGTAACGATCTAAACCCTGGCACCGTTGTCTGAAGAGTAGGCAAGATAAAGCTTCGAAATGCATAATACAATACAAACATACAAAAAAAAAATTAAGATATCGTGAGATGCAGTCTGGTGTGATGTGGGTTTCAGAAAAACGTCTTTATCGTGCCAACGTTTCGATCTTAATTGAGATCATCTTCAGGGCCTGGTATTTACAAACATTGTTTACATAAATCCCCGGCCCGGAAGGTGATCTTTATAAAGATTGAAACGTTCCCACGATAAAGAAAATCTTTTTCTGAAACTTACATCACACCAGACCGCATATCACGATATTTCAATAATTATCGATTAACTGTCAATAACCAACACATTTCTACACGAGATGAACGAAGGAAATTAGTGTTTGTAGAATCGATTGGCTGTTATACTAATTAATGATTTAGTTTGTGCCAATGATTCGGTTGTTTTTTTATTTGGTATGGTTTGGAATATTGTTATACATATTATCCTTCAGTTTTTTTTCACAGCCGATAGTGCTTATTCAATTTTGTTCAAATATACTTGGATATCTAAAATGCCAGGACCAATAACCAATATCGTTATGCCAGCACTTTATCAACTCACTGGGTTTATCAATATATGCAATTTTCCGACGATCGGATTATTTGCACACGTCAAAATTTATTCTAGATATACAACATATAAAACGTGACGTTATTAAAAAAAAAATCTGACTACGTTTATTATCGTTAAAATATTTAGGTTATTTATAGGACATTATGCATTCTACCACATAACAGCTCGTTGGTTACAGACAGTTTATGTGTTTATGTGCCAGTCATTGGCTTTATTGGGACTGCATCGGTGTGTGAAGCAAATGGAAACAATTTTTTTAAAAACTTAATTATATCAATTTTTAAACGTATTTAGTATTGTTCTGTCCTGTTTTTTTT